>JARPMJ010006744.1:0-49814 GCA_033366665.1 Phoxinus dragarum | reverse complement strand
GAATTGAGGGCCGATCAGGGAGAAAGATAGAGTGACAGAGATGCATGTTAATGACCTGAAAGCACTGATCGATTCCTCACTGGGGAGAGATAGAGAGAGAGGGAAAGAGGGAGAAAAGAGTGAGAGTGGGTGGAGGGGAGGAGGAGGGGACCTGTTGAAATGCTGACAAATAGCTGAAGACATCTGGGCAGGCAAGAAGACGAACATGCCCCCAGAGAATGACAGAGAGAGAGAGAGAGAGAGAGAGAGAGAGAGAGAGAGAGAGAGAAGAGAGAGAGAGAGAGAGAGGGACAAAGAAATAAAGAGACAGCAATTTCTATAGAGTTTTGTTAGCAACATGTTTCTTAAATACTAAACCTACCAACAAACCATCTATCTATCTATCTATCTATCTATCTATCTATCTATCTATCTATCTATCTATCTATCTATCTATCTATCTATCTATCTATCTATCTATCTATCTATCTACAGCATTCATCTATCAACAGCATCCATCTATCTATCTATCTATCTATCTATCTATCTATCTATCTATCTATCTATCTATCTATCTATCTATCTATCTATCTACAGCATTCATCTATCAACAGCATCCATCTATCTATCTATCTATCTATCTATCTATCTATCTATCTATCTATCTATCTATCTATCTATCTATCTATCTATCTATCTATCTATCTATCTATCTACAGTATCTATAGCATGTCTATCTACATCATCCATCTATCTATCTATCATCCATCTATCTATCCATCCATCCATCCATCCATCCATCCATCCATCCATCCATCCATCCATCCATCCATCCATCCATCCATCCATCCATCCATCCATCCATCCATCCATCCATCCATCCATCCATCCATCCATCCATCTATCTATCTATCTATCTATCTGGTTCACCTCAGTTCATGTTAGGTCTGTGTTTAATGACTTTCTAAAGCCAAAAAGCTCAACACGGTCTGCTGTGGATCAAATCTGCTTTTCAAAGGCAGACTGTGTGCATATGTGTACATGTGTGTGCGTGTACCAGGGGAACCGGGAAAGGCTCCACATGTAATATTTATTGGACATGAAATCATTGCTTATTCCTGAGGCCATGAGAAAAAAAGAGCATGCGCATATACATGCCCATTAATCTACCTCAGTGAACTCTTCAGATTACTGAAGAGAAAAAAACAAACAGTCAAGTTTGTCATTTAGTTTTTTATGTGTGTGCGTATTTTACTTTTGTAAACTGTTTATTTGATATGCTCATATACAAAACATGTTAAATCCAACTGATGTCATGAGGGGCAGAAGAATACAACGGGAAGGAGAAGCCATCTAAATCATGTAGGGTTGTGCGTGACATTGCACTGGTTCCTGGGACCAGAAGTGGGTTTCCTTAAGAGGGCGTATGGAGGCTCAGAAAGCTGAATATTCTTGTAAGCTGTGATTGTTTTTAATTTTTTTAATTCACTATCTGGTACAGTACCTGAGGTATAAAAACACATGGCCGTAAAATATCACGTGTCTATTTCTTTTATAAGCAGTTTGAACAGTAATTTATTTATTATTCATTTTTAGTTTACATTTATTCATTTTAGCAAAAACACAATTTAGGGATGGCATGCACTTTGTTTCAAGGAGAACCATTGACAAAATTAGCTCACTTGATGTCAAAGACGAGATGAGTCATTAAGTCTGGTTAGTCTGGTTGTATGGTTTTGGTTTAGTGTGCAAAGAGACCCGGATTCAAATCCCAATCTAGTGCATACTTTCATTTTTTAAAATAAACTATTTATATTTATAACCCTTTTATATCCTACAATAAACTAAACAGCAATTGATTACATGCATGTTCTTATGGAAAACAGCAATTCTGATATGTGAGTTTCAATCATTATTAGGGTGACAGGTGACAAAAAAAATCAACAACAGATTTCTGCCACAGCGTTTTATACTTTTTGAACCTACAATAATAAAGCAACTTAATTATCAAAATATACAAATGTTATTTTCCTTTGGAAGTTGCACTCAAAATCCACTTGGCTCAATAATTTGAGGAGGCACATGCCTATACTCAGTTTGAATGGACATGATTCTTCTGATGCTGTTACTATTATGTCGTGTTCACAGATGTAGGTGTGCTCATTTAAGCAAACTTCAAACTTTGCAGACAAATTTTTCTTCAGGAATCGGTGATCTATGGCTGCAACCAAAAACACTCCATCTGAACTGAGAAAGAGGACATGACAGCTATGCATTTTGTGTTTGTTTTTGTGTGCACTAGCTGACTCGGGGCATCGAGACAAGACTTTAACACATACGCCCAAAATGTACAAAGCACTGCCACGCTCTTTTTTTGGGGGTAAGATCTGGATTAGAATGGACATACAGACGCAGAGAGGATGAGCTCGATTAGATAAGCCATGTATTTTTAAGCAGGTTAAAAACAGGGGCGACTGCTAAACCTTGTAAATGTGTATGTATATACAAACAGCAGGGGGGAGGGGGGGGGGGGGTAAGAAGACAAAAATAAAGGTGAAAAGAAAAGTAAGGTTGGCAAAAAGAAATCCCACACAAATGCCAAACATATTGTTGTCACAGCAACACTCCTTTCTCAGCAACACGGCTTTCTGTTGTATACTTACACTGGTATCTTATCAAAATAGCACAACTTTATTTAAAGGCACAATATGCAATATTTTCCGCCGCTAGAGGGCGCTACATTCCAAACAACAACAACAGCGTAGCTTGATGACGATGTGAAGGAGCGTAGAATGATGGGAACTGTCGTTTTTAACTCCACCGTGGATGTAAATCAGTCAGACGGGAATCGAAAAATCATGTTCATGGATGAGGTAAAGTTCTATTTTTATAAACGTTGCATTTAATGACATGCTTTTTAAAAAGTAAGGTTTAATACTAAATTGGGTATCATAGATGTTACTGTATTTGTCGAATTCATTGTTGTGATAACGCTGCGCAGTTTTACGTGTTCTAAACAATTGTTGTAAAAGTACATTCGAACATACCCACATCATTTGCCAAAAGACTGATTAATATTTATGTATAACACATGCTATATTTATTTTTAAATTTACCCGTACGTTTATGGGACTTGTCTTTGTCGACAGAACCAGCTGTAATAACCAAAGTCCATAACGACTGCACGAAACAAGCTGACGTTTGTTGCTTGATAGACGCTACAACTACAACTTCCGCATTTGTCCAGGACTCCACGCAGTACGAGCGGAAACCGAGGGTAACGTGGATATGACACCATTGACTGGCGACTCCCAGCTCACCCCCGCTCACACGCCCCGTTTCCTTGGTTAAAAATCGCAATTTTCTCACGATTTAAAAATAGTTGTAAACATTTGGGATATTGTAAGTAATCAACTTAACAAAATATATAACACTAGCCTTGTGATTTTGGGATATTTTAATGCAAAAATCTTACATATTGTACCGTTAACGAAACAACAACCTACTCTATTGGGCCAGAGCTGTGTTCATTTACATACACCTTCGAGTGTAAACTAAACGAGATTGCCATGCGAGATTTGCATCGCGAACTCCGCCCTACACGTATCCTGTCCTAGGAGGCTACTCGCTACTTGTGGCGAGTACACAGGCTCTACACAGAGATTGTAAAACCTCTCAAACTTGTTAGGTGTCGCCCAGTCCACAGCTCTACAAATGTCTGCTAGCGAGGCACCGTGTGGGACCAACGCAACGGGAGGAGGCAACACTCCGAGTGGAGTGAGCCCTCGCCCCAAGGGGGCACAGCTGGTCTTGGCCCTGATATGCAAAGACTATGGTGTCCACTATCCAGTGGGCCAACCTCTGCTTGGAGACATCCTTTCCCTTCTGCTGGACTCCATAACAGACATGAGTTGTTTTCATGCCACATTCTTGCAAACTTTAAACATTAATTTTTTCCATGAATTCACATGTTCTTACAAATTCTGCTGATTTAAATATGTCAGCCGGCTAACATAGATAATGTTTCATAGAATATTTGAGAATGATATTTAGTCTTGGAAATAGTAAAAGTAAAAAAAAGAGCTGTTCTTTTTAGTTTTATTAGTTTAGTGTAATTTTATGCATATTAATATAAGGTTGATGCCCTAACGGATATCCTTTGTTTTTCATCCTTAGAACTGAATCATATCCAGTAATTATACAATATTAAATATAATGTTACCATATCTTTAATGTAGTTAGATGCATTGAATTATTTATTAACTATTTTTATTAAACTATTTCTTAAGGGTAGCTTTAAATGATGCGTAGCTTGTAGCTTGGCATGTACCTTCCCCAATAAAGCTCATAATGCGTCAAGTGCGAGAGGACACATGTGAGTGTGTTGTTGATGTGAGTGTGCGGCAGAAAATAAAGACAGCTGCTTAGCAACCTACGTAGCCTTTTAACGGAAACACACACACACACACACACACACACACACACACACACACACACACACACACACACACACACACACACACACACACACACACACACACACACACACACACAAGCGCATCTTACTCAGAGCAGAAATATCATTGGATCAATACTTTCTGAAAATAGGTCTGGTGTGTGAGTTTTTCTCTGGTTGGTCTGTATTTGACCTCCTGAATCTCAGATTTAACATCAGACTGATGCTTCCGTTTCAATCTGCTCTAAAAGTGTCAGGTTCACGTGACTTTTAAACTACCAAAATTATTGCACTGTTCACAAACACATTATACAGCATTCTTTAAATCTGTCATCTTGCTAGCATAGCAGAGCACACACAATCAAGCACTGACAAGGTCCACAAATGACAAAATCTCTGACCTGGAGGTTTTCCCGATAAGCAGAGTTTACCTACCAAAATACATAAGAAACTGCCACTGAACTTAGGACTTGCCAGAAATGCAGTCTAAGGAGCAGGTGGCTGTCCAAGTTGGTGTGGCACTATCTTTTTTTTAAAACATTTACTTCGATTAGAGAGGAAAGAGAGGGGGATGGTATTGGAAAGGACAACAAGCTGGTACTCGAAACGAAGTTCAACTGTGCCACACTTTGGAGCGCAGACTGCAAGGCTGATGTGTGATGTGCGTGTGTACTCATAATAAAAAGTCAAAGAAAGAGAAAAAAAGGCAAATTAAAGTATTTTTCTTGCTTCCTTCACCTTCAACATTGTTATTGGCTAGTCATAGCTAGTACACTGCTGTACATTGTTCTAACTTTTACATACTGATAATATAAAATATGAAGGTATCAAAATGTATCCAAATTTTACAATGTGTCACTGCACAAATGCAATTAAATAGTTAGCATAATTACAACCAAAAAACAGTTAGTTCTACATGTAAGCTATTTTATTTGCAAACAGCATGAACCACCCACAGTCTGATGCGAATTGCACACAAAACTGGAAAGCACTTGCTCAATCTGGCAAGCTCTAATCTGACAACTTCTGGGAGTAAAGGCTCACAGGGTAGTTTATCAGTCCTCAGGGAAGAAAAGTCATGTTAACAAGGAACTGGTTGATACAATGAGCACTTGAGGCCCGAATTTGAGATAACTGTGCTATAAGTTCATACATATTTTCTGTATGTGGCTTTCAAAAGTTTATAGAAATATTCAATATTCTAATGTCACTTTAAACTGCTCTGGCATTCACGCCAAAACGAAGAATAAATGAGAATTCAATAAATTATTCTGTAAATACATTTCTACACAAGTCCCATGGGCTTTAGGAGATATTGTAAAAAAGAAAAAAAGTCTGAATTCTCTCTATATCTTTGTTCTATTTTGTCCATCTTTCTGCTTGTTGACCTTCTTGACACCATCATATGTTTATCAGGTCTCTTTAAATCACTTTATCTCTCGTAAGATGTATTGTCTCGTAAGATGTATTCTGAAATGAAAACGGAAATGAATGGCTAAGTACTGTTCTTCTTTCTCATTTCCCTTGTTTTCTAACCCATATCTCTCTCTATGTGTGTGTGTGTGTGTGTGTGTGTGTGTGTGTGAGAGAGGGAGGCTTCAGGAGTCACTTTGATTCTGCTTTCTGTCTCTGGCAGAATGTGTGCAGGTATAGCTTTGATATTGTGATTGTTCACTGTGATTCTGTTTAACAGTACATGTTGAAGTCAGTGTGAAGCTGAAGAAGTGTCAGCTTTGTCTTTAATCCTCATATATGCTGCTTCAAAGCCAAGAATCATACTCACCATGCACACTCACACACCACACACACATACACGATGACCTGCTGTAAGTGTATAGGGCCACGATATATAGCTAACAGCTACATCTCAATATTTATGCATTTGCTTTGAAATGGCAAAATAGTGATTTGTTTCAGAGAAACCATCATTTCGACCAAACAGCTTTTGTATCAAATAAGATTCAAAATAATTCATGTCAAATGCAATCAAAAACCAGTTAAAAATAATTAAGCCATTCCATTGTTTTCCACAACCATAAGCATATCAACTGCGATATTTATTTATATAAATTTTCCAAAACTTTTGAATGTATTAAAAATGCTACAGTGACCTAAACCACAGTGAAGTAAACAGTCAAAAGAATAAAACTGTAAACAAGGTGTAAGATTTTTTTTAAGTCACCATGAAATCAAAATAGACTATTCTTATATTCAGTATATTATAATGATTTATGAAGCATTGTGTGACACTGGAAACTGCAGTAGCTAATGAAAATATAACTTTGCCATCACAGGAATAAATTACATTAAAAAAATTCATTAAAATAGAAAACAATTATTTTAACATAACTGTTTTAAGTAATATATATTAAAAAATATTACTGTTCTCTAATTTGATTATACAGCCTTTGTGAGCATAAGGGACTTCTTTCAAAACCATTAAAAATCGTACTGACCCCAAACCTTTGAATATGATTAGTTTATTTCATAAATATATTACAAATATTCACATTAAAAATGCCATGCCAAAAGGCAAATATTACCCAATTGTACATAATGAAATTCATAAACACTTCATAATACTGCAGTTTAAGCTAGGTGAGTTCAGTTCAACACATGCTGTCATTTACACAATTGCCTTACACACACCACCACACAAATGCAAAGTTCCACATACACACATCTGTGCTTAAATGCCCTGTTACACAACCACAACCACCAACACAAGGTCACTTTAACTGCAATTTCAGCAGAATCTCTGCTTGGGGAATCCACACACACACACACACACACACACACACACACACACACACACACACACACACACACACACACACGCGCGTAAAGTGATGGTAAATCCCATTTGTGTTTGTGAGTGTGTGCAAGTCATTTATCACTGGTGTCCCCTGTTTTTTCAGCCTGTCCCATGGGCTGAAGGGAGATATGGCAACCAGTCACTAAGAGTGACATTCTAATCTACAACACCTACATCTAGAGCACACAGGGTTCCTTCCTTTCTTACTCTCGCTCTTGTTTTATATCTCTCATCTTTACACTCTCAACAAATAAACGACATGAGCCTATTTATGACAAGAGTCAAAAAGTAACTGTTGTATGATTGTTTAAGTAATATAATGGAGAACAAGAATGTTGGTGATATTTTACAAACCAGTGGCTTTCAACTGTTTTTGCTTTAGTATAATGACCAAATGATTTCTAAAAACCATGCTTATATTGCATTTAAGTGAACATATTTAACAAAGACTGGGATGTATTTTTTTTTTAAACCTGCTTTTCGAGAATCAGGACATCCCAGGCTACTTTCTACCAAGCAGTTTCTACCAATACACAGCAAATTATACTGTATATGATTAGTTGCATTTTATTTTAGCAAATTGGCATTGTTTTTTTCACTTCTAACCACATCAGAAAAGACTTGTGTCCCGTTTTTGGGTCGCTGCCCACCAGTTGAGGACCATGGGTTTTCCATTGATTAGCTGTTATATGCCATTTCATTCCACTGGCTTAGTATCGGCCTTTCCTCACACACGCACAAACACACGCACCTGTTCTGGATTCTGATAGCCTGCAGTAAACAGTCAGATTCTTCTCTATAACCAGCAGTAACAGTGGCTAAAAACAATGGCTGGTGGATCAAAGCCTTCCCACTTCTCTCCCCTATCACTGCATGCCTTGTTTTTCCCCAGAATCCTCCGGGAATTTTCCGCTGACATTTCCAGCCGTGCTCCAGAGCGACTAGCTCTAATTCTCTCCCTGAGCACCCCCTCCAGAATCTCCATCTTACCACTGGCTCATTTGCCAGGTCTAAATTAGCTCAGACCAATCGGGAAGAATTTGACAGTGCACTTTCTTAGCTAGCAACATCTGGGGAGGTGTCACGTGCTTAGTCACTAACCTTTCTCAGAGAACATTAGATTCGGAAATGAAATGTGTACCCACGCTAGGTAATGGTACCATACTGTTTATAGAGTCTGTTTGAAACCAAGTGACAGCTAACAAGGAAATTACCCATAAGGGGCAACCATAAAGAACACGCGTCATCACTTCCTGTGTCCAAGGGGTTCAGTATTTCAAAATAATTGAAGCCAGTCAGTTTTAGATTTCTGACAAAGACGTGTACAGTAAATGTTAGGTACCTCATTTATAATCCCTCTTAATAAATATTTATGGAAACTCCACAATAATATGCATATACCTAATTAGTAGCCTTCCGTATTTTCCGGACTATAAATTGCACTTTTTTTTATAGTTTGGCTGGTCCTGCGACTTATAGTCAGGTGCGACTTATATATCAAAATGAATTCATACTGACTGAGATGAACCAAGAGAAAACATTACCGTCTACAGCCGGGACAGGGCGCTTTAGTTAGCGGAGTTGTTCAGAAGCGACACCGAGGAAGAATTCAATAGATTCAGTTTTGTGGAATGAGATCGCGGGAGCTTGGTGAACTTGCTTACCGGTAACTTGTTGGACTCGCTGGCTTATGTTAATTTAGCCTATTCAGCCTCCCAGGTATACTGTATGTTCTTTATGCTATTGTGTAGCTGAATAACTGTTAATGCGTTACGTTAACATACCGGACACCTACTCAGCCTGTTGTTCTGTGTGATATTGTGTAGCTGAATAACTTGCCGTTCCAGATTAAATGTCTGTTCTTGGTCTTGGATTTTGTGAAATAAATTTAGAAATAAATGCGACTTATAGTCCAGTGCGACTTATATATGTTTTTTTTCCTCGTCGTGACGCATTTTTTGACTGATGCGACTTACTTTATACTCCGGAGTGACTTATAGTCCGGTAAATACGGTAATTACCAATAGTACCAAAAGTTTTTATCATGCAAGTCTGTAGACGGGAATAGAAAATTTGTTCTAAACCTTGATGCTGTTTTCCGTGAAAGTAGATTTTGATTTCAAAGTAGACATTTCAAGCAACTCTTTCCATTGAACAACACTTCGTAGTCATCGGTGGCAATCAAGTAAAAAAAAAATATGATGATGATACACGGGACGGGGGAAAATCTTTGAGCAATGTTGCCCATTCTCAATGGGAAAGTGGGAAGGAAGATTACGAATCCGGCAACATTGCTCAAAAAAGTTACCCCGTGTATAATCACCTTAAAAGTAGTAATTTTGCACTTAATAAAGCACAACGGAACAATTTAAACAATTTAACAATATAAACATGGAGGCCTCCATTGCTCTCCTGGGTGCCATACGGCAATTTACACTTTGGCCAGTAGGTGGCGGAAATTAACCTTTTTGCATTTGCTGTGTTCAAAATTGCCCCCTATACCCTCATTCACTATTCCCTACATTGCTCCACTAATATAGTTCACTTGAAGGAGTAAATGAAAACAAGTGAGTGAATTCGGACACTGAATGAGCCGAAAGGGCAGCCACTTTTGCATAGTAGGCTATGTGCATCATTTGAAACGTAGCAAACTGACAGCTCCAGTTGTCATGAAAATATTTATCTTGAACTCAGTCATGGAAACTAATATGTATAAGCCTTAATGAAACAGTTTATTGTTACCTGTATGATACCTGTATGAATTTATACCTGTATGATATACGCTATAGCCACATTGGACCAGCGGTTTGGAAAATGGATGGATGATTCAGCTATGGGCGCCATCTTCTGGTGAGACGCGCGACTTTCACAGTATTCATAGGAATTATCTAGCTGTTGAGCGTACATCGGGTGTACACTCGTTATTGCGGTGCATTATGGGACTGAATGAGTACATTTGATAATCTCCACTATGGTTTCAGACACCACTACAAATGGCTGTCCCCATAAATAGTGCCCTTTTTAAGAGTATAGGGGGTGATTTCAGACACAGCCATTGATTTGACAACCACCATTAAAACAGCATAAGTAGAAGAATGATGTTGTATTTCCACTAGGCCTACCTACTGGACAGGAGATTTGTGCTGCATGGCACACAGCAGATCAATCGCGACCGCCACAATATTACTGTAATGTTACTGGTTGTTTTTCACTAGAACCTTTTGGAAAACTATCAGCAAGCTGCAGTTACTTTTTTGTTGACACTCTTTAAGTGCTTTGTTAAGCGTTAAAGTGAGTCAGATGGTACCGCAACTGTACTGAATTCACCCAACCGGATATTCATTAAATGATCTCCTTTCATTTTCTACAGAACGAAGAAATTAGTATACCTGAGAGTGAGTAAATGATGATATAATTTTCATTCATTACATTTAATTTTAGACTGTTCTTCACAAAAGCAGCTTCAGAAGACTTGTAATATAGCACACAAATTGTATGGACTACTTCTATGGTGTTTTCTGTGCTTGTGACAATTTATTATAAAATATGGCAAGAGCTGCGTAATGATCCTTCAAAACACTCAACATTGAGTTCCACAAAAAAAATAACAGCATGTTTTGGAACAAAATAAATAAATTATGACAAAATGTTCATAGGTGAACTGTTCCTTTAAACATTTGACTCTCTCCTATTGTATCCATTTCTAATCGTTGCATAATGTCCGCATTAATTCATATACAATCATGTGCATGCACTTGAAACTGAAAGCTCTGGAAGTCATGAAGTCATCTCACAATGGAGTGTGAGCGGCTCTTCAATCTCAGAGAGGGGCCAAACGTGGGAACGAGATTAAGAATGAGAATGTGAAAGAGAGAATGAACACCATTTTACTGCTCTTGTCCCTCTAAATAGCCTCTTTATACTGACTGAGGCCAACTCAAACACCCACTCCAATTCAGTGACACACACACACAACATCCCCTTCTTGTCCTCACAAAAACATTCACATTTAGTATATTAGACGTGAACACCTGCGACAAAAAATAGATAGACTTATTGATATTTAGTCTATTTTGTTTATATTTAGTCACAGGTGTTCTTGTCTGATTTACTAAATGTTTTTTTTTCACCATTCTCACCAAATGGTGCATTTAAAAATCCCACACAGCTAATTAGAGCTCAGATTCTAGTCTTCGTTCTGTCTTTTGTGATTAATTGGAACAGGTTGGAAATAATCTTGTGGTAGATGTGTTTGTAAAATGTAGAATGTCTCTGGTGATGCATCCTATCATTTGTTTTTACATTTTAAATTTATTCAAATTAGCACACACATACTCTTACCTTCACGTCATTGACATTCATTCTCGTCCCTTTCTTCCCCACAAAGATGTCATCTATGTCAACCAGGATGTAGCGTTCCAGAGATCGTGACAGCTTCCTGCCTGTGAGATAAGCGATGGCATCCACCAGAATGAGTCTGTGTAACCAGTAGCTCAGCCCATGTCCAAATAGCACACGCTGCACCCCATCGTACAGACCCAAGTCCTGCACGACGGTAGCATGGAGACCCTGGGGGCCTGGGATCATCTGGGTCGCCCCACTCTCACTGGGCCGAGCTTTAGCCAATAGGACTGGTTCATACGTGGAGTGATTGAACTGGAACACAGTCCAGTCTTCTCCTGGTAAATGCCCTCGATCCACTTCTGCTCGTGTTACGTAGAGCAGAGGTGAGCGTGGGTTTACGCAACAGTCCCGAAGTGCAACATTTGTTCGCAATGTCAGAGGGAAACCCCTCAGCTGCTGTGCAGGCTGGGAGTTTTCACTTGCACGGTGAAATGCGATGACACCAACGCTATACTCGGCACAGTATTTATCCAGCAGGTCGCGGTTCCATGCATCCATTCCGACATACTTGAGAAGGTTCTCGTAGATTACAAGTGCATAGCGTCCACGGCCTTTGTGTGTTAAAGGTGGAATATCACCCTTCCCTGGTGCAATTTCGGCATGGTAACGGAATTGGTTGGATTCTAGAATGGCGATGATGTCCTGTCCCAGTTGAGAATACTGACTTTCCACAAATACCAGCACCACCGGATCCTTACGTGATGGATCGATTGGTTTTGGCGTCCGAGGCTCAGACTGTCGGAAAGGGAGGGCCCTGAGGTCAGCACAGTCTGGACCTATGGCACGGTCCGTGAGATCCAGTTCTTGGGTGGAGCCTGTGTAAAGGTAGTAGGCGGAGACTAAAACACTGACCATACAGAAGGTGGCGAGGAGGATGACAAGCCTCCTCAGATTCCTCCGCAGCTTGGTGGCCAGATTCATGGCAAACGGCGCACATGTGTGGGAGTGTGCGTGGGTGGGAGTTTCTGATTGATCACTGATGCGGGCTAAAGCTGCAAATTGGCTTTTTCGGTGATCATGCTGCAGTCATGTGACCATCTCACAAAACTGGCAAATTCGCTTCCAAGACAGGCCGCTTTTGGTTGATAATGTGGCACAATGTTCAGCCAGGACACCAGCTGTTACCGAAATGAATCCTTCACCCAACTAGCAGCCCTCCATGTCCTTAGATTTCTCCTGACCCCCAACAAACCTGGAGAGAATACAGATGACAAATGACAAGCAAATTCATGTTTTAGTACAACTTTAAGCATCTCTGAGGTGTGTGTTCCTCTCACAGAAGTGTTCATCAGGGGTGTGTATGGATGCTCTTGAGGGGCAATTCAGCCGTCAGCCTCCAGGTTGTTTTCAATCAACACTTCACCAGCTGTGGCCAACACTTCCCGGGAGGAGTGTGTGATTGGCTGTATATAAATAGGAAGTTGGAGGCTGAGCCAGTAGGAGCCTAAGGGTGGCTCTAAGGGAGAAATTCATCATTTGTCCAATAGGAATCGACTGTGTCGCCCATATACTGCATACATCTGGTAATCTACATGACCACATTTTGTCTACAAAAAGTTGCTACTGCAAAAAAAGAGATGGTGGCTAGATATTTTCTCATAAACTGCAAATGCAGTAAATCCAACAAGTGCACTTGTTCACTCTCTGTTTATGTTTATGTGTGTGTGTGTGTGTATGTGTGTGTGTGTGTGTGTGTGTGTGTGTGTGTGTGTGTGTGTGTGTGTGTGTGTGTGAGACTATGTGCATGTCATGATTGGTGTAATATCGGAGTACGTAATTAAAGGAACATGAATTACACAAGATTGAAATAACAGATTACAACGTTGCGCTGGAACATCACAGGGGAATTCAAGAAAGTCGGGGGATGAATTTTATAAGGCGAGAAAAACTTACCAAAAGAGTGTTCCTAATCTGCATCATAAGAGCACAGGTTTACTTATGGAGTAGCAATTGCATTAACAGGTCATTCTATATGAAAACATGTGCTTATTTTTGTAGTCTCCGTCTATTGTAATATTTTACTATTCATGTTTACTGAAAACGTAATAAATCAACAGGTTGTGTGTGCAAATTTGGCTAATACTTGCTAATACCTTTACAGTAGTTGTGTGGGCATTAAAGTGGTAGGCTACTCACAACTTTAAAGGGTCACAAATCGGTCAAATAATTTTTTTGTTTAAAGTATAACGTCAACAGGTTTGTATGATGGGGGTATGCTTCAGTAAATTTCGTCACCTCCTTATAAAAAACACTACACATGTCCTCACTTATAGTGAAACCTACGTGTGTGCGCACGTGTTCCCCCGCGAGGCGGCGCATTCTTTAAAAAGGGAAGCATCGCCAGAGATATTTTGGCTACATTAATTGCATTAATACTAATAATACTAACTATGAATACCCAATTAATGTCTTGCTCAGTCCTGTCATGTTTAACAAGACTACATTAATCCATTTTTGGTTAAAACCCCAAATAAACTACAGTTTCTGTCTAAGATTAAAAATGTTATGTCGAAAATAACCTGAGGAAAAGTCTAAAACAAAAAGAGAAAATGAAAGTCGAATATTCAGAAACAAACAAACGAAAAGAAGTAGCATAAATTTACAAGTAAATGCAGCCTCAAAACATGCAAGGATTCTAAAACGAACACTATGACAGTTAATAATGTTTACGATGTTCTGTAAACTAGAACATTCTTTTAGAAAATGTTTTCAAATACTTTTCAATTAGCCCAAGACGATTTGGCTATGGAGACAAACATGCACGTGCAAGCTTTGTTTGTGCACATTAACGGTTGTTTAAAAAAAAATTGTATTAAAATAATTAGACTAAAGCCGTTAAATACAACGCGTGCGAAATTAAACGCACATCATCTCCGGTCCGATATCGGTAATGTGACATTCCAGCACAGCCTATCTCTAAATCTTACACACAAAAATGTTCAGCACCCCAACCAGCACAAAGTTACAATACTAAACGTAACTCAAAACTAGCCGCACTTTCGCCATCTCCGACTGACGAGCTTTCTTACCTTTAGCCTAACCTGAGGCACAGCTGAGCGGGAAGCTGTCACAGCAGAGCCGCCTCTCTCCGGAACACCAGCTCCTTACAGCTCTGAACCCGAGAGCCCAATCTCATCCACTGATTCAGAGGCAGCCATCTGGAATGATGCGGGGACCGGCTCGCTATTTTCTCCGCGCCCTCTTTTTCTCCCTTTCTCTCACTGCGACACGGATTAAAGGAGCGCGGGGGGGGAGACAGGTCTGGAGACAGGAGGGGAGACAGGAAAAGCGCTCAAAAGACGAATTGAAGAGAATATCCCGAGAGGAGCGCTGAGACACAGGACTCCCCTCCACTGTCAGCAGTGACTGAATAGAGTCGCTGCCGCTCTCTGCGCTTTAGCTCACCAACACAGATAGAGCGAGCGAGCGAGAGAGAGAGAGAGAGAGAGAGAGAGAGAGATGCCAGAGTGATTGGCAATTTATATTATGCTATGTAACGTAATGGTATGGCAAGTAGCTACGAGTCCATGGAAAGTGTGACAAGTGCTATTATGCTAATAAATGTTTATCACGGTATCTCTAATTAGGCTACTAATTATTTTATTCGCTTAATAATAGTTATAACAATATAGTAGTAGGTTTAAATTAGTATACAAGCAGCTCTGCAAAATAATACTCCATTAGCCTACATGTAGTCATACTTTATACAAATTTGCTTACTCAGTGTTTGTAAAAATGTTAATTTTAACAACGGTAGGCCTACAGTAAAATCTGCTAACCGATTAACTAGGTTACCTTACTGTAAACTTATACTGTAGCCTACTTTAAAAGACAATACATGTGATTTTACTGAAAATATTGTAAAAAGCACTCTAAATATTGTTAAAAATGAAACAAAATATGGTTAAAATTAGGTTTTTGACAATAAAATGTATTGCCAATAACTTAAGGGAACTGGGCATTCTCAGAATTCACTGCATGAACAATCACATCTGTTTGGATTTTTCATTAAAAATCTATTTTTGTAATCAGTTATGGACAATGAAGTGTTTATGCTGAATTCATCAATTTATGCTTGTGTCTGATAATATTTTTTATTTGTAACATTGAAATTTGTCATTTTATTATTGACGGCAGTTTCCGAAGAGGCCAATTTCGATTAATTTCAACACTGTAAAAAATTCCTAACCTCCCCAACTCAAAATGTTCTAGTGACATGGTCACATCTAAATTTTATTTTAGCAATTTGCAGAATTTCACTTGGGCCAATTGAAAAAATTTGAGTTAGGGAGGTTAGATTTTTTTTTTTAACAGTGAATCCATCATATTCTATTGTAGCACCTATTATTTTCAATGCAGTGACATATTTTAATGTCTCAAATATGTTGATTTATTAACATTCATTTAATGACAAAAAAAAAATGTGTAGAAAATAGTTGACCCTTGGTGGATTCATTCCAGTGTGGTGAAGAAGTAGTAGAAGAAAAGAAGAAAAAAATCCCCAGTTGTACTTAAACCATAACATCATACTTCTCTTAGCATTTAATTCCAATCCCCAGTCTGGTCTCCATGAGTGGGATTTTCTGTTCTGCTTTTCGTAAATCAAAACGGTTTGAGGGTTTAACTCAAAATGAAACAGGACAGTGCTGACTAAAGGCAGTGTGGACCAAACTGTTCTGCAGAATTCCACAACTGACACGAAAAAGATTGATGTGTTTATAAACAGGATGAAGGGATGTGCAGATTTGGTTGATGATTATAGGTCATTTTACAATGGACAATATAACGAAGTGAGAACGATTGTATACTCATAAATAACATAAGAGCTCTTTAGAGACATGTTCAAACACGAGTGCTCAACCATTTAAAACACTGTGAGTGTGATTTGATTAACAAACCAACACTCGCTGCATGCAAACATATACACACAAAGTTAAACAGCTATTTAAAGCAGGAAGAGAGCTTCTGTTGGGTGGCCTGCAAGTCTGATGAGTTGATACAGACAGGAGCCAAAGAACCTCTCTCTCTCTCTCTCTCTCTCTCTCTCTCTCTCTCTCTCTCTCTCTCTCTCTCAGATACTCTGAAGAGGCCGCATTAGTGTATGCCTCATTTGGGCCAAATGTGATGGTCTGGCAAGCGTTCAGCTCTCCTTCCTCTTGCTCTCCCACCACTCCTCTCCATTCCTGTTTCCCTCCCTGTCCATTCCTCCCCTTTCTCCCCTCTTCCTCCTTCCTTTCTGGAGCTAATGGGGCTGAAAGCTTCCAGCAGTTCTCTGCTAAAACATGCGTTTAATTTGATTATTTACTACCTATTGTTTTCTGCCCTATAGAGCCAGAAGAAAGTAAAAAGAGAGGTGTTTGCGAGGGAACGATGGGAATATGTGTGAAAATTGTAAGTGAGAGAGACTTTGTGTTTGAGAATGTGTGTGTGTGTGTGTGTGTGTGTGTGTGTGGGTGGGTGGGTAATTGTGTGTGTGATGAGTGTTGTGTGTGTGTGTGACAGGGGAAGCCCAGCTCGTATTTGTTATTCTAATTGAGGCTCCTCAGTTGTCTATGGATTCATTGTGTTGCACTCAAGTCAACCGTTTAGATTTAAACCGAATAGGACCAACACTTTATCTCATCAAAACCATCCCCCACATAAAGAAAATTAGGAAATAAAAAATTGGGAAACTCCCCCCCTCAAACATTAACACATTTAATAAACGTCCTACTAATCTCTAAACTTAAAAAAATACATAGCCTACTGTATGTAAATGTATTGTTTTGTTGGTAAAAATGAATTTACTTATAATTATATAAGTATATATATTTTTTCCAGTGTGCTAAATTAATATACATAATTAAATCCAATACACATGCATACAGGTAGTTGACAAATGACATGGACATTTTATATTTGTATTATATATAAAAAAATGTTTTGCATTCAGTAATACAGTATTCTAAATTGTCCTACGGTGTCAAAGATCATCTAGGGATACCATCAAGAGTTCTTGGATATCTGTGACATACGGTGTGGAACATTTAAAAGTACAAAAATATGTAGAGTTTAAAAAACTGCAAAAATGAAAATAAAATTTGAAAAATCATGTTTACACGTTTTTTAATGGAGTCACATCACAAAGCAAATTTACATAATTGGTCCAAAACAGTGCCAAAATGTATATATTAAATTATACTTATTCATTTTAATAAAATTATTTAAAATGAAGGAATATTAACTTGGACAGTCACACCAGTGCACAAAGATCATCATTAGAATTACAATTGAATATACAATATAATACTCTAAAAGGACAATAGTTGTCTAACGTGCATGAAGACGAAGGAGAGCTCAAATATAGGGTTTAATATTATCCACAGGTAAATCCAAGAGAACAAAGCAACACAGCATAACATACACCGGACACTGAACTGTAACAGAACCGAACATAGCCTATATACAGGTGATAAGATTGATACAGTGATGATGATGATGATTGATGAGTGCATAGCTGAACATAATTATTGTCCGTGAAAACAAATGAATGATTAAGGTAGACGACAACGAAACAAAAACGTGTTTGTGACACTATAGCTGAGCACCAGCATATGTTGTGTTTTGGATACTTGTTCTCAAATGATGAACCAAATAACTGAATCAGCAAAACAACTTGATCAAGCAGAAAGCCTATGCTGGTGAACCAGCTAGACCAGCACCAAACCAGAACTATACTGCATAAACTAGAATGTAAATCCATGCTGCCGTCAGCTGATTTTTCAACAGGGAAATGTCTCTGTAATTTTTCACTAGTAAGCTGTCCTGCCAATTAAAGTTGGGGAGGGGTGCATTTTTCCTATTGGGGGAGGGTGCTCACTAAGGTCCTCTACTCATTATAGGCCCTATGCTGAGGTGGCCCACCAATAAAATGCCTTGCTTATAAGAACAACAAAATGTGTATAATAAAATAATGTTTTCAGATATATTCAAATAAGTACTTTTCTGACCTTACGGGCAAATATTATTATTTTTTTCTAATACAATTTAGTTTATTCTTTCAATATTTTCCCAGTGGGGTAAGAAACCATATTTACTAGAGATATATTATATAAAAACAAGTCTTATTATTCAATTGTTTCTCAGGTAAATTTATGGTTTCAAGGATGTTTAGAATTTTTTTTGTTGCTGGAAAGCAACACGAAATATTACGATTTTTCCCCCCCGTCCTGATAACCTCCATATGAAATGATGCAGATAATAAGGTGCTTCATTTTTATGCATACCAACAATAATGTGAAAGTGTCACATTTTAGTCTCACGTTTTATGACAAGTATATTGTAGCCCTCTTTTCCAGTCTCTGTTTCACTGACACACTCACTCACTCACTCAAGCACGTCGCCACTGTGTGATCTTGCTATCAAGGCTTCAAAACCCCCTGCTTGCTGTCAGGGTATTGCTGTTGATTCATGTCTTTCTTCCTATTTTACACCATCAAAAAAAACACACACGCACATACATACACACACACTACTCTGAATGAAGGCTTAACACTCTATGCTGTAATTGAGGCCATGAGATATAGAGCTCTCTAACACTGAGATAAATTCCTTGTCATCCCCTACCTGCGCTTTGATTGGTGAAGAGATAGCACCACTATGACAGCCAACAACTATACTTCAAGCAGCCTGTCAGCAGACACACATTTTCCATCAGCAAATCAGCCAGGCTTATCTGTGAAACGTTCTCTTAACGTTTTTGAGTGTTCTTCAGGCATCCTTGACAAGCACTTTAAATGGTTCTTTAATAGATGTAGATTAACCTAGCTTAAAAAAAAACAGATAATCTTTTTTTTTTGTTGTTGGTGGAAATTTTAAAAGGGAGATGGAAAAAAAGAAGAAGAGGAAATCTTTGTGTAATCCCAGCTTGATGTGCAAAGACGAGTGAGCCATTCGGACGCATTTCCTGATAAGCGAAAACACGGTTCCACTTTCAAAACATTTGTACAACCAGTAACATCTAAATTGAAATGAAAATTCTCAAAACCTGGCTATTAAAAAATAAAATGATATAATGTGGCTTTTTGCATGGGAAAGAACATTTGGTGGTTTACTGGCCATTCGACTTTAAATCAACTTTTTATGTCATTTCAAGTGTAAATATCTTGTGAATGCTTGTTCATTGATTTCCGCCATTGCCATCCACCATTAACTTCCATTGAGAATGCTAACAGATAGATCCAGCAGGTACATTGGTATTTAGGAAGCATGTTAGGAAACAGTCATTATGTTTTTAGTTCTCTTTGGTGCAGCAGAAATTTTCATTTTTTTTCCAGAAATTTACGTTTCATTGTTAAGACATGGTTATGGATGCAGAGTTTGAACTGGTTATGCCTGTGACTAACAGACCATGGTTCCCCCAGCATTACCCATCACTAAGAACGTCAAACCAATGCAAATGAAACGCATAGGATTATGTATGTACTGTGTAGCACGTCTGAATTGCATAGCTATTTTTTAACTAAGACTTCTATACTTCAGATCAGTTTAATTGGAAGCGAAGGTTGTATTAAAACTTCACGATGTATAATCTTAGTGTCAGGTTTAAAATAGGATTTAGAGATGTAAAGATGCTGTGAGCTGCGTGTTTTTGCACCAATAGAAAAAGGGCTGAAATATTTGATCAAACAGAATCTAGCGGAGTAGTAGAAGTGAAAGTGTTCACTTCAAGACTACTTGAATATACATTTTTGAAAACATTTTTGAAAAACTAGTTTCGAACATTCAAGACAAAGTGCATTTCCATTTCAAGTTTTGACAGCCAACATGTTTATACTTTCCATTTCTGCCTGAGTTAGTCAGACAGGAAGTCACATTTTATCTTCAAAAGAAGATGCGTTATATCCTTAATAATTTATGCATGCATCCATCTCCAAATTATACTGAATATGGCAATACTTCAATAATCAGCCCTCAAAAGCTGTGCTGCCTGCTTAGAGTACTCGTAATCAATCACATTGTACATCTTATTTTACAAACCTGCCTTCAGAGCAAATAGACACACACGCACACACACATTTTCAGTTGATCAATGTCTAAATGACTCCTGAAATGACTTTCTTTATTGATCAGTTTCAGTCTAACTGAATCAAAGTAACCACAATTGCGCATTTCCTCCAAGTAACGGAAAAGAATGAACAAAGCACATTAGTGTCACCTGTAATAACCTTTTGTGTAGCCTAAAGAAAATTTCAGTTTTAACTTATGATATATTACAAAAGTGTTCATCAATGATTTTAGTGAGACATTTCAATATTGCATCATGTTTCTTAAAAGCAAAAAGATTCAGATTCACCTCATTACTTTTCAGTTGGTGAGGATGTATGTTTTCAGTAGTTTCGTAGTGGTGTAAGGAGCCTTACACACACACCCGCACGCACGCACACTCGACGCACGCACATCCAGTTTTACATTCTTGGTTTTAAGCACCCTTTTTGTAACTGGTAAATGTTAGTGTCATTGTTTAAGAGGAAACATCCATTCACAACATTACTTAATTTGTTAATCTTGACATTCAGCGTTTCATGTTCCAAATCAATTCTATATGTATTATACACATATATGACACATATATACACATATGATTGAGTCATGACACTCGCACTCAGCATTTGCTCACTCTGCACATGCGAATTAGCTAGACCAACCTGAAATATACAGCTTTTTAATGTTCTTTGAAGGTTAGATGTTATTGCAGAGTTTAAAATGTTATCTTCAAAAACAATGTTTCATAACAAATGCTACAGGGAAAAAAAAGTTAACATGGCCTAAGGATGGTTATGAGGAGCCATCAATGGTCTTGCCTTATATCCTTATTGTAACAAATGGTATAGTAAAACAATTACAAGAACTATGTTACTGTTACATTGTCACAGTTGTGTAATGTCACAAGTCACATGTCGGTCTTGTTCTGTTTTCCCGCTCCTCGTTAGTCGTTATCAGTTCAGTTTTATCACCTGTGTCCTGTTAATTATCATCATCTGTCTCACCTGTTTCTGTTCATCAGTGTTTGCATTTAGGTTCCCTTCAGTTCAGTCAATCTTGGTCCGTTCTTGTCTATGTTAAGTGGTTTTGGGGTGTGCATGTAATCCTGCCTGTCTGTACCTGAGGAATTATCTTTTGTGGATAAAAGTTATATTGGAAACTTCTGCTTTCATCATCTTTTTCATCATCTTACATCAAAACCCTGACATGCATAAGGCCAATTAAAAGCTAGAATCAAGATTAAAGTATATGGACCTTCTTGAATTACTGACTAAACAATTGTTTATCCCATGTCTAAAATGCGTTCTGCTAAAAATGGATATTAGGAAAACCCTAACCTGGCTTTCAGCTATTCCAAGAGATGACAGGAAATTAACGTTTTCAGTTTAAGAACATTTTAAGTAAGTTTGACCTATATACCATGGCACTTTGATTTAGAAAATTCTGCTAAACTGTTACGGTTTTTGGTGCTATAAAATACATCACAAAAAGTATCCTATGTTAACTATGCTATTACGTTATTGCAGTTATGTTATCAACCACATTTGCATGTGTGGATGAAACCACAAAAGACCATTTTGCACACAAAAAAACACAACAACAAACACATAAATCTTATGAGGGTGCATGCCCTGGGACCCAACTAAACGGTTCACACTTTAACCACTCCAATGTTCAAACCAAACCTACGCCCTTGACTCCAAACCCACAATACTTTTTTGACAATAATGACAATTTTCATTTTGGGGTGAACTAACACTAAGAATGTTTGAGAATGCAGATTTTTTTATAGGATTAGATTTTTGTGGAACATTTTAATTTAGCTGATTTCTTTATATTCTTTCTTCGTTTCTTTTATATATTTTTGTCTTTTTATGCCAAGTTAACAGCAAAATACAATTCTCCCCAATGCAATATTGAAAGGAGATCAATCAACGGCTTCAAATTTATGTCTGTGTGGTCTACTGAGGTTAAATCTGATTACAATTGGTCATTAATGAAATGAGATGTTTGTCTTATCATACTCAGTGATTTAAATGTCACTTTTGCTATTTAGGCTATGACTAAATATTTGTTGAGTATGCTGTTTTTTGATATCTGGATGTTGTGTGTGTGTTTATTCAGAGGAATTGTGGGCATTAATCCAGAAACTGGATTAAAGACAAGAAAACAATGCAAAGAATAAACCGACATACTGTATGCTCTCTGTTTTGACAGCTGATGGACTTTAAATGGCTTGCTGTTTAAAAAAGAAAAGAAAAAGAAAAGGATTCCAACAAGGTAGACAAACAGCTCTGACCAATATTTAAAGTTTATGTTTAATTATCAAGAATGTAATGGAATGTATTCATATATAATGTATTGGCAATTTAAAGTTCTGAACATTTCTTTTGTGTTTGTTTTAAGTTCAAGATTATGACTGAAGTTCAGTACTGTAAGGACCACTATCATCAAATACGTTTGACAATTAGCATACAGTTAGGATTGGCGGTATGGTTCTGTTCTGGGCAAGAACTCCCTGTGCATCCATGCAGCCTAGCATGGATAATAGCAGGGGGAGCAGCAATAACCCCCCTTAGGGTAAACAGAACAGAACCAACATGAATGTATTGCAGATATCATTAATTAATTTTAATTAACAAGATAATTAGAGAATTTTAGTCTGATTCAGGGGTAATGCCAAATCCTGACTGACGAGAGGAGGAGCTGGGGATGGAGGAGGGTAATTCTCCTGAGAAACGCGATAGCTGCTGAATCTGATAACACTGAAGGAGCTTTTATACAGTGATAGGCGTCGTATTCCTATAGGTAGACGTGGAGCAGCTGATTGTCAAATATAGAAAATACGATTGACAATTAGCATACAGTTAGGATTGGCGGTATGGTTCTGTTTGGAGCAAGAACTCCCTGTGCATCCATGCAGCCTAGCATGGATAAAAGCAGAGAGAGCAGCAATAACCCCCCAAAACAAAACCACATGCCAATATCCCCCAACACAAACAGCGAAATTCTGGATGTCTTTTACACACTACGCCCAACACGACTGATGCTGATTGGTTAATACATCCTGATGTTAGTCGCATATATATATAGGTAAGTGGCACTATAGATCAAATCTAATGGGGGAAGCATCACCCCAAGCTGGAGCAAGTAAGGACACATTGCAACAAGCATGTTGCTGTAGCCAATTTAACAGTGTATGGGATCTATTGGGGGAAGCTTACACCCCTAGCGCCAGCAAAATCTGATAAAACAAGCATGTTGTATAAATCGCGGAACTATTTCTAGTTTGGCAGGGGAAGCATACACCCTACAGCAATAGCTCCGACTAGCGGCTCTGATACAACAAGCATTTTGTAGATCACATAATTATTGCTAAAACTAGTGTAGTTTGGCAGGGGACGCATACACCCTACAGCAATAGCTCCGACTAACGTCACTGATACAACAAGCATTGTGCATGATCACATAATTATTGCTAAAACTATGTAGTTTGGCAGGGGAAGATACACACTACATATATTCAATAACATTTACATTGCATTGCAAATGGTGGATGCTGCACATTGGTGGTGGTTGAGGAGATTACCCCTTCCATATGTAAAGCGCTTTGAGTGCCCAGAAAAGTGTTATATAAATGTAACAAATTATTTTTATTATTATTAGCAACCAGTACAGTACTGATAGCAATGTTGCTGAAACAACGACAAGCATTTTGCTGATACCTAGATAAGCTTAGCACAGCATGTGACAATGGCCCTCATTTATGAAAAGTGCGTACACCAAATTTCCAGCGTACACCTGGCGTACACCCAAAACCACGGTGACTTTGCGATTTATCAATATGGACGTTGGCGTACGGCACGCTCAAATCCTACGCCAGCTCAGGAAGTGGCGTACATGTACGCACGTTTTGAGTTAGTGCTGAAATGCGCATCTAAAAACAATTCCTAACACCACAAAATGCACGGACAAACTAAAGATATGATATATTATGACCCAGTGTAAAAAAACAACAACATAGAAATTATAAACTTCAGTGTTTATTTTTGTGAGTTAAGCCCGGCAGGTGCGCACGGACTGGGTTCAGTAATAAAAGGCTTTCAATGACCAAAAATTATTCAGACTGACAAAATAATTAAAATGACATTCTTCTTCTTTTAAATAATACAAATAATAATAATAACAAAGACATTCTTCTTCTAAATAACAATAAGCGTCATTAATAATCAAAATCATAATAATATTAAGAAGAATATTACAAATTATCATGCAATTATTCACATCATCATCACTATTGTACACCCCATTACATGCGACGTCATGCGAAATTCAACGCTAATAGTTTCAAAACACGTGCTGTAAAATAATGCATTGTGATAGGTAATTTGCTCAACCAACCAGTGATTTAAACTGGATTTCCACCGGAGAAGTTTCTCCTCTTTGCCGTCTTCCGTGTGTCCATGGCTTAAAATGAGGGCGTGGGGGAGGCGGAGACCTGAATTTATATGGGCGTGTTAATCTAATGACGATCGTTTTCAGCCGCGGCATTTATCAAGAGGCAGTATTGCGTACACCTGAATTTCAAAGGTACGCACAGCTTCATAAATCAGGCGGTGAGAGGAGTGTAAGCATAATCTTACGCCAACATATACGCCCGTTTCGACGCAAGATTGATAAATGAGGGCCAATGGCACCAGATATAGGCCTAGGCCTAAAACACAGCCATGTTCCAAATAACGACTGGGCTAAACAACCATGTTTCCAATAGCAACTAACAGCTTTTAGAGCAGTGGTTTTTTGGACACGCCCCCCTTTAAAAAAAATCGGAGCATGTTTCCAATAGCAACCAGATAGCCTTAAAGCTACACTGTGTAACTTTTTTAGTTTATTCTTAGCTAAAAACACTTAGTTCTTTCAAAAATATATGTGCTCATTAATGTATATTTACTTCGTTCAAGTAATAAAGTATTCTCCTGAGTGTATAATATGCCATTGAAAATACATACGGGTGAGGGGTTCGAATGTCGGTCACCATGTTGCCCCTCCATCTTGAAAGAACATTAGCCAAAGAGGGACATACCCGTTAATTCAAGCTTCGCCTTTCGCGTCTCCGCAATTCGCCTTTGGTTAAGCCACGCCCTAGAATGTAGATTGACCAATCACAGTGCAGCCAAGAACGAGCTCCCACAGAGGGCCCGACACTTTTTCACGGCGCTCCATTGACTTCAACGCAGGCGGCTCATATTTTTAGTCTCGGCAGGCTATTACGTCGTCGTTTTATTAAAAATATGGTTAACCGTTGTGCCTGGGGCATTTGTAACACAGATACGCGTTTCCCAGAGAGGTTGGAGGGGGGTGTCCGTTTGTTCCCCTTCCCAAAACCGAAGTTAAATACTGACAAGTGTCGTCTTTGGAATAAACTGTGTGGACGTCCTCAGTCAGCGAAACCCCTCAAGATCAACAACACACTTTTGTCTCTAAGATACATTTAGCTTTTAACCTTACTGTGAAGTTATACTAGTTAGACAGTTTTATGCTGGTTTATGTTATGATTTCGGTTCTCTACCCTAATTGTTGATACGCTAGCACACGCTGCTAATAAATACAACTTTATACTCGCGTAGTCTGTTTGCTTTGTAAATAATAACGATTATAGAAGTGAATAGAGACCCAGCTCTGCATGAACAGTGTTTCTCCTTATATTGTTAGTCCCAGCCTCCGTCTCCATTAGGATATGCGGTGGTCCATTTTTTGACTGTGACCGTTATGCTTTTGCCTCTATTTGGATGCCTTGTTGTTGCTTGCGTTTCACCGGTATGTCTTGAATATAGCCTTCGAACGCATACTGCAGCCCATTTTGCCTACTTCTATCGGACACTTTATTTGCTGCTTTATAAAAGTTTGATAAAATTTCAGCAGGAAGAGCCGTCACAGCATAAGCCATGTTGATACCAAACCAGAGCCCAGATGAAGTCGTCGGAGGTAGCAACAGTAACTAAGGGGGGCGGGGCTTAGCCAAAGGTGAATTCACTGGCACCGGCCCTGTTTTTATTATTTCCTTTCCCTCTACCTCTACCTCTACCTCTCCCTCGCAACTCCGTCACATCAACTGATCTCTGCTCACGGAGAAAATGATATAGCCTACAATGTAAACTTTGCCTTACACTAGCGATGTCGTACAATATAAAGAATAACGATAGCACTGATAAAAGTTACTTTACTAAGATTAGCTTGCATTCGTCTGGGAACCTGATAGCTGATGTTAGCAATGAAATGGTAAAAAAATAACGAAAACATAAAACTATTATTCATTTTACATAGATGTCATAACCTATATGTTAACTGGCAAATTAAATTACTGCAAATTATAATAGTTTTCTAAAGTAACCTCATCACTTGAAGGAATACTCATGGACGAGGTCGAACTGGAAGCCACGTTAATCTTGGACTACATAGGCCACTGTAGGAGTTAAAACGAAATCGGAATTGAGAGGAACAGAAACTAATATTCACTGGATGGTCATATACCTTTTCACCGCTAGATGGGGGTAAAAATCACACAGTGTAGCTTTAAGCACAAGCATGTTTTAATAACAACATATAGCCTTTAGAACAAGCATACCGTAAAACTTCAAATAATAGCCGAGTCCCAAATAGATGCCTGTCTCTTTTACACGCCTGGTGTGGCTACAGGTTTGGATAAATAAAGGCCGGTCTCAAATAGAGGCCGGGTCTTTTTTTAGTTTCGGGTTGTATTTAATCTTCTAAAACCCGTCAGATCGTCTGTTTAAGCCAGTTATATGGTGTAGATTGGGCACGCAAGAGAGCCCTGCGCATTTGGGCGGGAGCTGTTAGCGCAAGCAAGGCAGGAGGTATCGCACACCGGACGAGATGCGCCGCGCCGCGTCTATGTATCGCACACCGGACGAGAAGCGCCGCGCCGCGTCTATGACAACTCGAGTTATCACACACCGGACGAGAAGCACCGCGCCTGTGACAACTCGCGTTCGCACACCGGACGAGAAGCACCGCGCCGCGTCTGTGACAACTCGCGTTATCGCACACCGGACGAGAAGCGCGCGCGTGCGGCGTTATGACAACTCGAGTTATCGGACGCGCACTTTGTCAGTTTATGGTCAGCAATATTGTTATGTTTAAGGACATTATGGAATTAAGATCATGTCTATGTTATGATTGTACTGTACAATTAAATACAATCGTTGCTTAGTCTACACTACAGTCTGAATTCACTTTACCTCAGAGTGTCCGTTAAGTGAATTGAGAATATCATCTGAAAATCCGATAACATCAGCAATTTTCATTCAACCAGCTGATTTCTGTAAATGAATGTAAAGCTAAATGTATATTGCAGCGCAGGGTGAAGTCTCAACACTAAATTAAAGGCCTGTCTCATATAGACGCCTGTCTCCAATACAAGCCGGTGCAGTTCGGCGATTTGGGAAAATAAAAGCCCGGGCTATTATTTGAAGTTTTACGGTATTTCCAATATAGCAATATAGCTCACTGTGTTTCCAAGAACTAGATAGACCAAACATGTCTGATACCCTGACAGACAGAATCAACAGAATCAACGCTGAACTGACTTAACTGAATAGTGACTGTTTACTATGTCTTTTTAGAGCTGTGCCACAGCAGAAATTATTCCGTTTGAACCATGAATTGTTATTTCCTAACTATCACCGCAAGCTGCTTGAATCTTTGCTGCATAGTGCTAAAAGCACATTTGCCAATGACAACAGATAAGTAACGCACATAGCTAATATGATCGCATAAGCCAAGAGCATTTTAATGAAAGCTAGATAAGCCCAAGCAAAACACGGATAGCATTAGCAACAAGCATGTTGCTGTTGCCAATACCCTGATAGCTTTTAGCTATGATCATTAAAAAGGAAACTTAGCTTAGCTTCGTGAAGACTTTCAGAGATGAATGGAGAGTGAATCACATCGAGTCCCGTGTCAATAATGCAGCGATGCGAGCAACAATGCAGACTGAGGTCACTTCCAAATCAGGCAGCTTATGATCGATGCGGCGAATCTCGTGTTCAAGTTCACAAACTTGAATGAATCTGAGGTGAAATCTTTGTGGGGAACGAATTCCTCTCGCTAAATTCCCCATTGCACGATTCCTTGTTAGATTATGTGGTTTGCCAGCCGAATTTAGCCATTTAATTCGCTCTTGAGAAACGCGATAGCTGCTGATAATACTGAAGGAGTATATGTATACATATAGCCTATATGTATACAGTGATAGGCGTCATATTCCTATAGGTAGAAAAACTGACGCTACGCTTGATTTGGTATGCAGTCTTTAATTCCATGTATACAATAACAATTGTATCACTGCATGGGAATGAAATGCGTTGCTATCAGTGGTTGTGTCACAATTATGGACTTATATTTTGAAATTTTGTTCCATTTCCTTTAGTTCCTGTTTCTGTTATGTTTGGTCCCGGTTTCCTTAATTTGTTTATGGTTAAGTATCATCAGCTGTTTCTAATTTAGTTCCTTCTTACCTGTACATATACTCCAGGTTCAGTTTAGTGCTTTGTCGGCTATTGTCTTATGTAAATTTACTCCTGTCTTCCTCATTAAAGTCTATTTAGAGACTTCCTAGTTTGTGCTTGTTGCTTATCCTCCCCAGTCCAGAACATTACAGGGTTACAAAAGTTAATTTTTTTTTATTATTATTTTTTTATTAACAATTTATTAATTGTTAAATAGTTAATCATTTACAGTACTCTTAGCCAAATGTACAGTCTTGTTGGCAACCAAAATTGGCAGTAAGGTACCGTAAAATTGACAGTACATTTTTTCAGTGTGGATTTGATACGGGTTTCCTGTGTTTCAGTTTGTTTCCATGCTGTCCATCCTTTATGTTTTGCACCTGTTCTCTATTTCATTGATCGGTTTGCCCTGTGTATTTAAACTTTGTATTTCTTTCAGTTCTTAGTCCGTTCTCATCCCGTTATTGGTTCTTCTGTTCCGGTTTGCTTTTTTGTGTTTTGGTTTCTGAGTTTAGAGTTAAATAAGCTGTTACTGTCTGCAATTAGATCCCGGCTATCTCATCATTACTGCAACCGACCGTGACACCCTTTAAATAATTGTGCAGCATTTATAGGAGATTTAATAGAAATCCCAGTGATTCTTTAGTGTTTGAAGTGTTGAGTTTATATTTACTGCATTATGTCTGATAGAGTCATGGTAACAAAGTTAAAGGTGGTGGCCGAGGCTGTCGATAATAACAGAGTGGTTTCCCCCGGCAACTTCAGGGCACTTATTCATTATTCGACAAGCAAAGCAAAGCTTCATCACTCGAAGGGGAGGAGAAGTGCTCATCTTCCCTCATCCTACACCCACCTCTTCACTTCTGCCCCACTGATAGATACATCCAGACAGAGAGAGATGGGTCGACTCTAAAAGGTTAAATGAAAGAGATGAGACAAAGGGAGGCAAAAATGAGAGAATGACAAAAGGAACGAGGGTAAGAGAGACATAGAGAGGAAGCAGAGAGAGATAGGGATCGATATACTCTAGTAATTACATGGTGATTTATGACTGAGAGGTGCAGTAGATCGCCTTTAATTTCACACCGTAACTCAAGTTTTTTTTCTTCTTCATTTTTTCCCCATGACTGAGCAAGGTCAGTGTGTGTGCATGTGTATGTGTCCAGGGGCAGATCATTTACACACTCCCCCTTCTGCTGAGTAGCTTCCCTGTCACTGAGATATGATCATTCTGGACACGTTTTTCACTGCCAATACAAGTCATCTCTCTTTCTCTCTCTCTTCCTTCCTCCCTCCCTTTCCGTCTCTCTCTCCCACCTCTCATTGTATCTCCTGTTTTACTTCTTTTTTTTCTCCCTCCATCTTTCTCCCTTCCACCTCCCTCCTTGTCTCTCTCTCTCTCTCTCCATCACACTGGCCAAACCACTTTACTTTTGGCAACTGCTCTTTTGCTGAGTGCAGTAATATGAATATGATGACACGGAGGGCTCAGGCAGTAATCGCATATTTGGGATCTGATAACTGATTTATTAAGCACCCATGACAGCGAAATGTTTTCTCAGCATAAAGTAAACGTTTCATCTCACAGACCTAAAGCAGTAAAATCGGAATCGACCTGTGATTTTGTAGTTTCTCAAGCTTTATTAAAGCTATATTAGAGCACCCTTGTTTAGTGGTAAGTTTGTAAAAGTGTCTCATGCACTGATAATTGTAACTTTTTTACTGTAAGATATTTGATGAAAATATCCTTTAAACAATCAAAAGTTGCATCATGTCATATTCATTCATTTTAGTTTGTTGTATCCTGACTGAATATCCTTTTTAAATACAATAAAATGTAATTTATTCATGTGATGGCAAAGTTGAATTCCAGTCTTTAGTCTCATGATCCTTCAGAAGTCATTCTAATATGCTGATTTGGTAATCAAGAAACATTTCTTATTATTGTCAATGTTGAAAAAAAAAATTTTTTTTATGTGAAAACTGCAAATTTTTCAGGAGTATTTGATGAACAGAAAGAAGTATTTAAAAAAAAATTGTACTGACCCCATGTCACAACAAGCTTGCCAGAAGAAGAAGACGAAGTCGAAGTACTACAATCACACTCTTTAATTAAGGCTCAGAACAAACGTAACAGTGAGCATTGCTCAAACATTAATCGACCAGGAAGACAGGGGAAACAGGAACTAAATACACTGAGGATGACGAGGGTACAACAGGTGATGATAATGAAGGATGATTAACTGATTAACTAGACAGGTGATGAAATTGAACTAATAAGGACAATGAACTAATGATAATGACGACAGAGAAGATGAAAACACTGAAGATGGAAAACAAACTAAAAGTCCATGGAAACGACAGAAAACAAGGTCCCAAGCCTGACAGTACTACCCCCCCCCCTCCCGCCAGGCGCGACCCGCGCCGTAGATGGAGAAGGGCGGAGCTGATGGAGGGAGGAGCCATGGAGGAGGAAGGGTAGAGAGGTCCAGGGAGCCGACTGACGGAGGCGGAGCAGAAGAGGGAGGAGATCCGGGGGGAGCCGAAGAGCCGACGGACCCAGGCGACTCCGAGGGACCAACTGGACATGGCGGACCCGCCGGCTCTGGCGAGTGAGGGGCTGACAGGGGACAGAAGGGCACGGTGACGACAGAGGGAGTGAGGACCAAAGAAGGAGCTGAAGGGAGCGAGGAGTCCAACAGAGCCGGGAGGACGAAGGGACGAGGCGTAGCCGGAGGAGAGCAGTCCAGAGGTGAGGGAAGGTGGACGAGTGACCAAGGTGGATTCGGGGGGACGAGTGAGCCTGGAGGAGCTGGTGGACTGATGGGCCATGGAGGGGCTGAAGGAGGTAGGAGCCAAGGGGACGGTGATGGACAGATGGCCTGAGGTGGAGTGCTGGAGACGGAGGCTGGAGGCGGAGACCGGAGATCCACCGACCAGACTGTAACAATAGGCGGGTGGACTGACGGCGACTCCACCTCCCTGAAGGTGACAGGAGGAGCCGAGGGTGCAGTGCAGGACCAATCCGGTGCCGAGGGGATGAAGCCGGGCGACACCGGCGATGAAGAGGGTGAGCCGGGCGACACCGGCGATGAGGAGGGCGGGCCGGGCGGGACCGGCGATGAGGAGGGCGGGCCGGGCGGGACCGGCGATGAGGAGGACAGGCCGGGCGGGACTGGAGATGACCTCTTCAGTTGAGCGGGCTCCTCTTGGCTGACGAGTTGAGCGGGCTCCTCTTGGCTGACGAGTTGAGCGGGCTCTAGTTCCGCCCACTGTGACAGCAAAATTTGGAAGCCAGAAAGCTCAGGCACCGGCTCCTGAAGTTCTGGAGTGACAGGTGAGACTGTGAGAGAAGACCCGTACATCAAAAGGGCTCTATCTAAAAAGTCACAAAAAGGTAGATTTAAGTCTCCCTACAGTAATAACTGGTCCCGGGGATCGTCCAGTCCGCACCAGAAGCGTTGTTTTAAATAGTCCTCACTCCAGTACACATCTTGATGTAAGTGAATGTATAATTCGACAAATTCCTCCATGGAACAACCATTCTGGTTGAAGATAAACGCATCATCCTCCATTCTGTTTTTGGTCGATTAATCTGTCACAACAAGCTTGCCAGAAGAAGAAGACGAAGTCGAAGTACTACAATCACACTCTTTAATTAAGGCTCAGAACAAACGTAACAGTGAGCATTGCTCAAACATTAATCGACCAGGAAGACAGGGGAAACAGACCAGGAAGACAGGGGAAACAGGAACTAAATACACTGAGGATGACGAGGGTACCACAGGTGATGACAATGAAGGATGATTAACTGATTGACTAGACAGGTGATGAAAATGAACTAATAAGGACAATGAACTAATGATAATGACGACAGAGAAGATGAAAACACTGAAGATGGAAAACAAACTAAAAGTCCATGGAAACGACAGAAAACAAGGTCCCAACCCTGACACCCCACGCATTTGAAAGGTAGTGCATATTTTTAATCTCATCTTTGTTATCACTGATGACATCTAAAAACACATTTGTCAACAAACATTTTGTCAGTATTTTACATCGATGACATTAACACTGTTCTCATGAGAGTGTTGTGTTGTCACTATACACAGGTTTCTTGTATACAAACAATACCGGATGCGCGCGCATCCAAGAGGCAAGACCGCTATATGTTATGCCGAGTTCTGTAAAAGAACATTGTAATTAACGTAGATTTCGCATTGTTTGTAAATTCTTGTTGACTCAATAATAAACTGCAATTTCAGAGTTGAATCTGTTTGCTTGTGTTTCATTTGCATATTAATATAACATTATGTAAAAAGTTAGTTAGTTGACTAGTATGAAATTGTCCAACTAAGTTTGCGAATCATAAAAACATGACATACCCTATGCATTTAGGTTAGTTTACAGCACAACAGCTCCACGTCATCTCTGCTTCTGCTAGATATAGCCGTAAAGACTGTTGCTTTCTGCCTCTTAGATGCGGGCGCATCTACGTGATGACGTTGCACAGAAACCCGTGTATAGTGCCGTAGCAAAGGGCTTCATTTCCCAAGTAACAACCTTTCATAAATTCAGTTTTTTACTAACAGCAATAATCACTCACAATCATGCTAATAATATATGTAATATATAAACAACACCAAAGTTCCAAAACTGTCATGCACTTCATTGTAATTATGACTTTTAAAGAGTCACTTATTATTATAACATTTATTCATTATCTGAGACAGAGGACATAATATTCACCTCATATTGTACTGAGAAAAATAATCTGGCATGACTGACAATTTGATGAGTTGTATCTTTTTAAAATGCTTTCCATTCAGAGAGCAGAATGTAATTATATCAAGTAAAAGAAATGACAGAATCTGGGCTGAGAATTTAAACGAATGCGTGGGAGACGTGTTTAAACGTTTATTTTTTATCTAATCGTAAAAAGACTGGTTGCAGACTCAGAGGAGTAACATTGAGACAACACAGATGTACCACTTCACAAATTGCCTTGTGGCTGTGTAATAGTGTGTGTCTGGGGTTATTGTTTTATAGGCGTATGGTTAAAGTGTGTGTCAGTCACAAGTGTTCTTGTGGCTTAAACTGTAAACATGTTGAAGAAAGCACATGGGTCTGTGGGTTATGTGGAGCTGCGTGGGAGTTTAACATGGTGTGTGTGTGTGTGTGTGTGTGTGTGTGTATGTGTATGTGTACGTGTACGCATGCATGTGAGTGTTTCTGTGCGTTAAGGTAGATCGTCACCTCGGTTGCTGTTGTGGTGAACCACATCCCTCTCTCCCCTCCTCCATGTTTGTGAGGAGGACGTAGGCGTATAACTGCCGACACACACGACCTGTTCAACACACACAATACAAAACTTTTTCTTTTAAATCTTGATCATCACTTCTTCACCAACTCTCCCTCTTTCACTTTCTCTCTTGACTTTTGTACTTTATGAAAATTCGGCCATGATTTACTTGGCCTTATGTTGCTCCAAACTTTTATGATTCTCTTTTTAAAGGAGAAATTTTGCAAAATGTCCAGGCTGATTTTTTTTTTCCTACGATGAAAACTTGAAAAAGTGAAATCAAAGTGTGGGGAAGCTACTTTGAATAGCTTCCTAAGTTACAGGCAATTCGTGATTTAAAGAAAAAAATGCATACAGATAAAAAAGTAGCCTAGTTATAACTATAAATTATAAAAAAAAGTATTTATCACACAAAATCTCATTTAGCATTAAAGGGGACCTAGAGTATTATGCAAAATACACTTTTACATGGCGTTTGAACATAAATGTGTGTTGGCAGTGTGTGTACACAACCATCCTATAGTGATAAAAATCCACCCAGTACTCTTTTTAAAATCCCCATAAATCATAAGCACCGTCTCAGAACAAGCCGTTCTCAGATTCGGGGCAATGTGACATAGATTTGCACAAGCCATGCCCACAACTGTTGATTGACACTGCAGTTTGAGCATAGACCTGTCCTGAGTGAGCTAAACACTAAACAGAGTGAGCCATTGTTTCGACGCTGGAGTAGCTGTAGACAAGAATGTCTTCTAAAGCGATTGAGGTGTTTTGTTGTTGGATGTAAGAATGAACATAGCAGTCGTCATTTACTATCGGTGTTACTCTCGGATGGATCTGTGCAACTGTTCGTGATTAAGCTTACAGTCTCCGGAGTGACAGACCTAACATCACTGATCACGGCAGGAATAAAAGTGAGAGCGCACACTTTATGACAGCTCATCGAGCCGTTTTATAGATAAAATTTACCAGTTTATTAAGCACCCACTGAAAAGGTGTGTATATATTTGTTTACTGTTAGTTGTAACAAGAATTTTGTGTACTTCGCTGTGTATGTTCGTGATAATGAAAGGGAGAGAGTTTATGGATAAGACTTCAATGCGCACTTCTTAAACTGCGTTTATTCATCTCTAACAGTGATTTTCTGGAGTAAAACTGACGCTTCATCTTTTGTGTGCTGTACAATTAACTTCATTGAACTCATCAGTATATTCTTTTTGGCCATCATTCGGACGCGGTCCGCTACTACAGCAGGCTTGTTAACAGTGGATAAAAGCAGATAACAAATACATTATAACCGCAATTCAAGTAAACTATACCTGTTCTATCTTCATACAGCATATATTCTCTGGCTCTGTGGGGATTATTGTCCGACTCCAGGTCGAAATGAACACCACTGAGAGTTTTTGTTTTGATATTATCATTCTGTGAGATGAGACTGTCATGACAGAGTGCAAACTCGTGAGGCTCCGCCCCCTATGCCGTAGCAGCTCATTTGCATTTAAAGGGATACACACTAATACAGTGCATTTTTCTGAGACCAAAAAAGTGACAACTTAAACAACCTGTAAAAAAAAAACACCTGAGACACGTCAGATGTTTTTACACCATATATTGTAGAATTGAAACACTTTATACTCAAATGTCCAAAAATTTACTTGAATCAATGAACAGCATTAATAAAGCCCCAGTCTTACAGATCATTAACAACAACAACAAAACAAAAAAATCTTTTTAGTTTTAGAGTTTAGTTAACCTTTAAAGCTCTGTGTAGGAATTACTCCCATCTAGCGGTGAAATTGTATATGACTACGAACTGAATATTACTTTCTAGCCCCTCCCATTACGAGGGCGTTTTAACTCCTATGGAGGCCGTATTATTTAAAATCTGCCGGCAGTCGCGAGTAATCTCCCCCTCGCATTCGTCACGGTGCCACTGAGTGTAAAAATGCGAAAGATGAAGCTTGAATTTCCAGGTATGTCCCTCTTTGGCTAATGTATTTTCAAGATGGAGGCGCAACATGGCTTCCACCATTCGAGCAGCTCACCCGTATGTATTATAAATGGCAGATTCTACGCTTACGAGAATACTTGATTAGTTGGTTGGTAGAAGTAATTGTACATTAATGAGCACATATAATTTTGAAAGAACAAAGTGTTTTTTTGCTAAGAATCAACTTAAAAAATTACACAGTGTAGCTTTAACTACTGAGGACCACGTAAATGTCCTCACTATTCGTTTCATACTATTTCACTTTAAGTGAGGACATTTGGCCCTCACTAGGAATAGCCAAACCTGCAGACCGACATACAGACAGACAGACACACACACATATATAATAGTGATGCATAACAATAAATTGCTTCCAAAAAATAAAGAGAGAGAACAAATGTTTTCTACAGAAATGTAAGAAATGTTTTTGTGCGTAAAATCAGCATATTAGAATGATTTCTGAAGGATCATGTGACACTGAAGACTGGAGTAATGGCTGCTGAAAATTCAGCTTTGCCATCACAGCAAATAAATGACATATTTAAATGGATTTAAAATATATTAGTTATTTAAAATCGTAAGGCTATTTCACAATATTATATTATTTTTACTGTATTTTTTATCAACATCTGCATTGGTGTGCATAAGAGACTTCTATCAAAATCACTGAATAATTTATTGAACAACTTAATTAACATCCATATTGATAAACTAAAATGATTTGAACTTCCCAAAATGTAGCATTTAAAAAACAACAACAGCAAAAACAACAATGTACAACTCAAGTCAACTTAATCAATTTATATAAATTAAGTTATAGTATTAACCCTCCCACCCCCCACCCCCCATTAATATTCTTGTCCTCCTCAGTAGCTCTGAAGACTTATTTGCACTTAATCAAACTTGGTTTGTCGCAATCACATGTGTTGGTTTCAAATGTGATTGTGCAATGTGGCTTCACAAAATGAAACAAATACCTGCATTTAAATGTTGTTGCATAATAATACAATACAATAATATTAAATAATCCATTATTGCTTAAACAAATGCATACAAAGTGAACAGTTTCAATCTCAGATACAAATCTCTTTCCAACACACACGAAAGCACACACAGTTTCTCCGAAGCTAACCTCTGTTGCAAAATATATGAAAGTGGGACTCTAGAGCTTCACCAGTGCTTAACCTTGCAAGTGTGTGTCTGTGTGTGTAGGTTGTAGTAGCCTGTTGTGCCCCAGGCAAGGCAGTTAGCATTCAGCTCAGAGGCTTGCAAAGCCTTTCAGGAAAAATGGGCTGCACACACACACACACTCACATACATGTTGAACTCATGCACAGGAAGACATCCACACGTTTTTGACTAACTATCAAACATTAGCATATGTGCGTTGTTTACACTCCTGTCTCATGCTGTGTGACTGCGGGAGTGTGTCTGGATCTTAAAGAAAATCAGCCACATAGATTAGATTCACTCCACTGAAAATTAACAGACAATAGTCTCCTTCACACTTCCTGATAGATGCACACACACACGGCTCTCACTTGGATCCCTGCAGAGTTTTTATTTTCCTCAGAGGCCAAAACTTTCCCATAGCACCTGCCGTTATAACAAAGCAGAAACACACAAAATCACACACACCACACTCATTTTAAGTGGAAAAAGTCAGAAGTGAAGCACCAGGAAACAAACAAACAAACAAACAAACTGTAGCAGGCTGGTAGCAGTGGTGTTCTGAACCTGTTTATTTATTTGAAATGGCACCATTGATTACCATTGCACTATAGGTGAGATAAGAAATTTGAAAATAAACATCTATTTGGTATTATTTATATATGCATAAGATAAAGGAAATGCGTGAAAAGGGAGGTTCAAACCCTACTTGGCTTTATATACTTTTTATTACCTTATTTTTACAAATAAGGGCATCCCCATCCTCAAATTTAAGAGATGTTGTCCCCAAAATATGGTTAAAGAGTGAGTCACACTCACGCATTTCTTCTCTGATTTCACATACACTTTCTCCATCTTTTCAGTTTTGCTTTTCTGGTTCTCCTTTCATCTAGCCCACCCTTATATTAAGTTTGCCTTTATTTCCACTGTCCTCCAGACCTCTCATTTTCAACAGTTTTTCCTCATTCTCTGCAGCAGTGTTTGGCCAGCAGTGATGGACTTTAATTTATAACTGCTGTAAAGAGATTAATTTCAGTAGCTGCTTAATTGGCCTTGAAACAACTTCCATTTAGAAACCAATCACAACATAGCCACCCACCACTTGGCATGATGCTTAAAATCTCAAATCTTATCTCCGGGATCTTCATTTCGTAATGATCTTCATTATGACTATTTGTGATTTAATTATTTTTGTCAAAAGGTCATTCCTGTTGTGAAGTACATTTTTTTGAAGTCTAACATTTAAAAATGTGTGTGTTGTAATTTATATAATGATTTCTATAAAAGGTTGCACCAGACCAGACTGGTAAAGTTTAGACATTTAAATGTTATGAATTAACTTGATTATTTACACAATTACAAGAAAATTATGTCTAACAGGATGGAAATAAAGAGTTTACGTTAGTCATTGCAGTTATTTTCCCCAAGTAAGAAGATATGATGGGAACTGTGCTGTACTGTAAATGTACTGGATAGCAGGAATGATGCAGTATGTACTCTCAAACTCTATCAAGACACTTGACAAAAAGATACATTCTGCATGGGATAAAAGATTATTGTGCTTAACCCAATATCTGTTGACAAAAAGATACATTCTGCATGGGATAAAAGATTATTGTGCTTAACCCAATATCTGTTGACAAGTTATTTATAATGTCAACAGTTTTGAAAATGCCAAAAAAAGACCAAAAGAAAAAGCAAATGATGGACCTCGAATCAAACTAAAGGCTGAATCCCACACAGAGCCTGAAAAAGGCTTGAGTCTCACTTTCAGTAAACCAGTAAGCTCAATTTACTCTTTACTTGGTGTGACTTGGAGCTGATTTTGCAGTTTTGCACTACTCTCTCCTCACAGCAAAAAAAAAAAAAAGGAGAAAAAAAAGATATGCCTGAATTTGATTCCAGCCTGCTGCACTTGATGCTGAAATGTAGCTATCTGGCTATTTTTAAAATATCCTCAGAGCTTATAAAATTGACTTAAAAATACATTGCATGAAAATTTTATCAGCACATCATATTGAGCAAAATGTAAAAAAAAAAATAAAAAAAATACAGCTGGATCTTCAGGCTGAACATTCTGCAGTAATGTGATATCCACATATTACAAGCAAAACATTTTATTTTATATTGTACTGTTTAAATGCAGAATAAATCATTCATTACTCCAGCAGATCTAGTATCGTTTTACTAAGAGACTGTTACACCAATAATACCTTCTTTTTTTATTTTAAATAATAGATAATAAATATGGATGCTGGTCACACATTAACCCGTTCCCTTTAATGCAGCTTAATTGTGGATCAACCAAAGAAAATAATTAATTTTTTTAAATGAAATTATAAATTATAGAAGTAATATTTAAAAATGTAATTTATTCCTGTGATGGCAAATATTCATTTTCCTATAGTATCCATCTGCAGGCCAGCAGTACCAGCACCTTCAGGCCAGCAGCCAACAGCTGAAAGGGCTGAGCTAATACAGTCTTAAAGTCACCATGAAATCAAAATGGACAATTTCTATTTTTTAATGGAACATTGCCGTAATGGGGCGGCAGTGGCTCAGTGGTTCATATAGGTTGTCTACAAACCAGAAGTTTGGTGGCTGGTGGTTCCATCTCCGGTTTCACCTGAACAAGTGTTGAGGTCTCCATGAGCAAGACACCTAACCCCAGCTGCTTCCGACGAGCTGGATGGTGCATTGCATGGCAGACACCGCCGTCGGAGTATGAATGAGTGTATGAATGGGTGAATGTGAGGCAATATGTAAAGCGCTTTGGTGGCCATGGGTCTGTTGAATGCGCTATATAAATGCAGTACATTTAAAAAAATTTTTATATAAAGTGATATATCTGTGCACATCATGATTTTTTTTTAAATTCATCTGCCCTCGTAGTCTTTAAACTTCCTCTTGCAACAACATCTCTTCTCTGATGACGTGTTTACTGGTACGAAGGCGGGACAACCGCTCACACACATAAGATCACAGCAATAGCAAACCACAGCCAACTAATCAATTCCCGATGGGCAAAATCAAGTCCTGCCCTACATGTTTTCTTGTTCGAGAAGTGTTTCACAAGTCACAATAGGAAAGAAATAGGAAATCCAAAATCAAAATATGTGATGTAGGATATAAGGTATTTTATAAAGTTGCAGTAGAAGTAAGATATTTTAACACACACACACACACACACACACACACACAAACACTCGATTTGCGCATTGCCGTCGTGTGTGTATTACACAGAGGTAACGTTATTACATTGCTTCCTGATATCACGTGCGCAAACACAAATAACCTCTATTTATATATATTTATACTACAGGGCCATTGAATCATTGAATGCTTGTATCTGATAACCAAGAAGCTATTGTAATTGTTAATTTACCCCACCTCTCTATGTCTGGTGAACACGGCTGGTGCAGTAAACATAACATTAGCTGGCTACGATTTCAGTACAGTAATATCAAAGATCCTTGCTCCTTCTCAATTATCTGGTAATATTCTGTTCACAAAATACAACCAATAGTACGGTAATGTTAAAATGTACTTGTGAAAAGTAATCCCGGGCCCTATTTGCGATGGTCCGCCGATTAGAACAGGAAAGTGCTCAACAGTGCTCTGGCATCCTAACTGCTGCAACGCAACGAAACTAGGAGTACGACCGGTTTAAGATGGCGGCCGTATTTCTCAATGCCAAGCGGCCAATAGGGCATCTAGTCTCTATATAATATCTATGGTGCCACCTACAGTTGTGGTCAGAATTATTGGCACGATATAGCCAGGCACGATATAGCCTCAAAATGATATCACGATATTTCAAGTATATTTGCGATAATGATATTTATGACGATATAGAAATTTTCTTATTACATTTATCACAATTATTGGCACCCCTAGTAACATTTATGAGTCAAATATCTCTGAATAGGGCTGTTCAATATGACCAAAATCTCATATCACGATATTTCAGAGGGCATTTACACCTGGGTCTTTTCACGATCTGATAGCTATCCGATCACAGAAAACGCATGTAGTGGCTAGGTGTAAACAGCCCCTTAGTGAGCTAACAACATTAACGATAATTTAAGCAGCATGTATGTAAAAGTTTGTAGTTTTGAGATAATGACGTTTATGCGTGGTTTGTGAATTATTTACAAAACAACATAATCCAAAGATACACAACAAAGGACAAAAAAGTGCATTATTGAAAAAACTGATCTAAAGACAGTGCCTTTAACAGTCATTCTGTCATTCCTGAAACATAGTACATACATGTAATTTACATGGTGTTTGATTTTTAATGTTTAAGTCAGCAGGACTCATCAGTGGCATCTGGTTCCTGTAAAAAAAAACCTGTGAACATGCTTATATCAAGAGAAACAATAGGGCTGCACGATTTTGGGAATACACAACCAGATTTTTCTGGTTAAAATTGTGATTTAAAAATGACTATATATATATATATAATGATGAACACCAGATTTGTTGAGCCTTGTAGGCATATAAACTACTTGTAGGGCTGCATAAAATAATAATAACAATAGCCTAGACTAGAGCATGCAGCCTATAAATCGTTAAAAGTAAATCTTCAGTATACTACTACTACTACTACTTTGGCTCCTGCGATGGGTAGGGGTGCGTCCCATCCCTGTGCGTTGAGCCGACCAGATTAACCAGTTGTTTCCAGTACTGACGGTCTTGTGCCAGCTGCTCTGCATCCTCCACAGCAACTCCATGTTGTTGGAGGTCGCCCGCAAGGACGTCAAGCCATCGGGTGCGGGGTTTACCTCGTGGTCGTCTCCAGCCTGCGGCCTTTGGATCAAACTGGAGAATAGCTCTCGTCGGATGGTCAGGAGGGAGGCGGAGGACATGGCCGAACCAGCGGGTGCGACGTTGCGCAGCTAGGCAGGATGCTCTAGGCTGGCACGTGTGGGCTCTAAGCACTTTATTGGAAATCCGCTGGGGCCATCTGATGTTCTCGATGGTTCTGAGAGCCCTGCTATCAAAGCCATCTAATCTAGCAGCAAGTGTCTTATTTAAGGGCCAAGTCTCCGAGCCATAAAGCAGGATGGGGAGTACTGCTGAGTTGTAAATCCGGAGCTTCGTCTTGCGTGAGATGGTCTGGTGCCGCCAGAGTGGTTTCCAGAGAGACTGCAGGGCTGACGCAGCCAGGGCTCTTCTGCGAGTAATCTCTGGATTTAGGTCCCCGTTGTCTGTCACTATGGATCCCAAATACACAAAGTTCTTGATAGGCTCTACAATGTCATTGCCAAGCCGCAGGGAATGTGGATGCGGTCTGTCACCGACATGCATGAACTTGGTTTTCGTCCAGCTCACCTGGAGGCCAAGCTTCTCAGCCTCTTCACTGTATATGCCCAAAGCGTCTCTCAGCTGGCTGTAGGATGTGCTGAGCAGGGTGGTGTCGTCAGCGTACTCCAGGTCAGTCAGGTGGTAACTGCCGAAGGACACTCCGGGGACCCGCTCACAAACCCTGGACATCAGATGGTCAATGATGCAGTTGAAGAGATCAGGAGCAGCCACGCAGCCCTGGCGGACGCCACTGGAGATAGTATACTACACTAGAGAAAAATATATCATGTTACTTCAAATGTTTCCATTCGTTACATACACAGTATTTAATAGTAAACACGGTTCTAAACATTATAATATTCACCATATTAGAGTAAACACTGATACTAGCCTACTTTTATATCATGATGTGTTTTATTATCGAACATAAAAACATCCTCGTGTCGGACATCTTGTTGGTTTTATATAAATTACTTAAAGAATATTTGTTTTTGTTCTGAATCAGATCACTGAAAAGTACACATTTAAATGATTATAAAGATATATTGCTCATGCCTGGGTGACTAGTATCCGCTGAGTTTTGTTTCAGTTTATAGACGTACTCAAGAAAAAAAAGTTCACAGAGACCGAGAGGCAGAAAGCATACCCTGTTTATTTTCTTTATTTTACAAAAGCACAATGTTTTGTTTTGATTGTAAGTGGGCACATACAAAAGTAGACATCTCACAGATTTCTTTTTTCTGTATGACCATAAATGACAGAGTTATTTAAGTTTATCGTGCTACTACGTTAAGAAAATGCAGCAAAACGCGCCGACGCGTTTGCCGACCTCAGAGGTATAAGTCGCGAACAGGTCTACCTGAGCGAGTCTAAAGTGGTCCCATATCAGATGGACTGTCCGGGGAGATCTGTTGTGAGAACTCATCGGGATGTAAACTGCACGAACCGACCTGAGTCGCCTTTGTGAGATATCGTGCGAGTTGCGACATACAACAGGAGAGTAGACCACCCTGATGGTTGATGTATGCAACGGTTGAAATGTTGTCTGTACGCACCAGTACCCAGTTTGCCCCGTAGCGACAGTAGAAACTGGCGCAGGGCAAGCTGTACTACCAGCAACTCTAGGCAATTGATATGACAATGCAGGTGGTGTCCCGTAGCTGCTTACCCGTTGCACAAAGCACCCCAGCCCATGTTGGAGGCATCTGTTGAGACAACATGCCTGGACACTTGTTCTAGGGGAATGCCTGCCCGTAGAAAAACAAGGTCCGACCACGGCCTGGAAGTTTGGTGACAAACCGGAGTGATTTCCAATCGTGAAGCCAGCACTGAAGTGGTCTTAAACGAAGCAATCCGAGCAGTGTGATTGTGGCTGCGGACACCATATGCCCCAGGAGCCTCTGAAATATTTTCAGTGGAACTGCTGTCCTGCCCCTGAGGATGGGTTTTTGCGTCATGACGGGAGCGTGTGAAGGGCCCGGTTCAAGACGCGCAGGTCTAAGATTGGTCGTAACCCACCGCCTTTCTTGGGCACTGTGAATTATGGGCGAAAGCGTAGCTGAGTCTGACTGTCCGGATGACCCAGTGAGACAGGCTGGTAAGCGCTAGCCAGGCTTCCAGAAACCACACAAGGGGGATCAAAGGGACAACAGACGTACCCGCGGTGGGGCAGCGCTGGGGCCCACTTCGGAAAGCACAGTATTTCGAACTGCACGCTCCACCTGTGGGATCTCCACGTACCATTTGGCCTCCCCGCCATCGAGGGTAGTGAGAGGGGAGGAGGCAGAAGAATGGCTTTGGGTAGTAAAAGGTGCCTTCCACGACTTTGTTACCTCCTCATGCACTTCCGGGGGAAAGGGCGCTAGAGTGAGACGCTGCTGTTCAGCACGCCCCGCCACCAAGATACCAATCATGCAGCCGCAAAGGTTCAGGACACGGTGGAGGGTTCCACTCGAGCCCGACACTCGCGGCTGCCTGGGCAAGCATGGCCGTCAGTTCTGAATCTGACTCTGTCAAAGACAAAGCTACAGACAAAGCTACTCTCCCAGAAGGGGACAACACAGACAAATCATCATCTCCAGATGACTCAAACCCGCCCTGCAAAGTGGCAATCAACATCCGGTCATCCGCTGGAGCCCCAAATGAGACGCTGGGACCCCCATGAGAAGGCACCGGAAGCACCACAGTCTGATCACACCCACTGTGATCCTCAGGTCAACCCATCAATATTTATCAATGAGGCCCTCTGTTGCCACCAGAGGAACCAGATTGGGGAATAGCAGAGGGGACTCCACCCCTTTCAAGGTATCTTAGTCTCGACCTCAACATCGCGATGGTCATCTTCCCAGAGTGGGTGCATGTCTCATCTACAATGCAAATCTCACTAGCCAATGTGCATTGGCTAGTTCTGTTACCAGAGTTACATGAAAGCTATTTTAAGGCATGCATAAAAGAATGTCAAGGAAAAAAACGGTTGACATAGGCCTATATCATTTTGGTGATCAAAGATGAGTTTTAACAGATTTGTCAGATAGCAGAGAGGAGACCATCCTGAATTTTTGGTGAATTTTTAGAAAGCAGCTAAAAAAGCAAGAGCTAAATATTTCTCTGATATTATTAGTACATATTCTTATACCCCTAAAATTTTGTTAAGCACTATAAATTAAATAATGAATCCTTACATCTCTAATGAAGTAGAACCATCTCTTGATATTTGAGAGATTTATACAAATTTTATTGAAAAGATTGAGGCATCCAATCCTCCCGTATTCCTTTCTGTTTGACTGTTAAGTATACAGCTACACTCTTAAAATGCTGGGTTGTTTCACCCAATTTTGGGTGAAATATGGACAAACCCAGCCGTTGGGTTACATTTTATAATTACATTTTTAACCCTACGTTTGGGTTTGTCCATATTTGACCCAAAATTGGGTTGAAACTACCCTGACCTGAGGAAGTTAGTGAACTTTGCCCCACAATGTTGTTCCTTCTGACATCATGAAAGGTACTTTTGATACTATTGGTTCAGCATTCAAGTAATAATACAATTCTCTGGCACTGTCCCTGCGTTTTTAGCATGCAGCATGCAGTTGTCCAGCCATTGCTTAAAAAGCCCAATGCTGATGTAAGGTGTTTACCCTATTTAAATTTTTTCACCGTATTTAAAAATTACCATTTCTTTCAAAAGTAATCATAGTTACTTCCTTTTTTAAATTCGACTCAGGTACTTGAACCATTTCCATCAGGTTTTACAACTTTTAACAAAGCTGTTTCAGTACTGTGATAAGTAATAAATTATTTGTTACTTGCGGTTGATTCTGGTGAAAATGCAGTTTTGATTTGACTGGATAGCGCCGCTTTTGACATGGTACTGTAGATCACAATATTCTTCTGTCACGCCTTGTGGGTAGGCATTAAGGATACAGCACTACTCTGGTTTGAGTTATATCTTAAACCCATGACATTCTGAGTGGCTATTGGCCAGTTTCTCTCATCATCTGTTTCTCTCTCCTGTGGGGTTCCTCAAGGGTCCATTTTGGGGCCATTGCTCTTTAATCTGTATGTTTCCACTCTGTAATATAATTAGGAAATATACAATTTCTTTTCATTTCTATGCCGATGATTCTCATCTGTACCTTCCATTAAAATCTAGAGACTCTCTGCAACCTCTCATGGACTGTCTTGAGGATATTAAATGCTGGATGGCAAATAATAATGTGAAAACTGAGGTAATTATATTTGGTTCCTCCAAACCAGAAACTCTATATCTAGATACTTAACATATTGAGTAGTCTAAGTCACATGCAAAAATATTTAGGTGTTATCTTTTACTCTGAGCTTTAACAAATTAGCTCAGTTGTTAAAAACAGCTACTATGAATTGAGAATAAATTCCAGACTTAAATCGAATTTAAATCGAAATGGACACAAAAGGTTATTCATGCATTTATTACATCACAGCTGGACTATTGTAATTCTTTATACCATGGTGTTCCTCAATCTTTATTGCAGGTTTACAGATGGTTCAGAACACAGTAGCTAGACTGTTAACTACTGTAGTGCAAAAAAAGAAAAAAAGAAAAGTGATCTTATCACTCAAATTTTAGCTTCCCTTCACAGGCTTCCTGTCTTTTTTAGAACTCAATTAAGCATTTTGCTGATTGTTTTTAAGCTATTAATGGACAAGCCCCAGCTAACATTTCTCATATTTATTTGAATTCAGCTACTAAGTCCATCAGGTCTGCCAATAAATCTCTCCTACATGTCCCACGGTCATGTCTTAAATCGAAAGGTGACAGAGGCTTTGCAGTTGCTGCTCAACGGTTATGGAATCAGTTGCCACCTGACATTAAGAGTGCTCCTTCTATTTCTGTTTTTAAATATCTAGACTTAAGACACATCTTTACTCTTTAGCCTTTCCTGATTATTAATGTATGGATTAGTAACTGTTAGTAACTAGTAATCTTTTTATTTTATAGTATTTTATTGTTTTGTACAGCACTTTGGTTAGTGTAGGCTGAATTTAAATGTGCTCTACAATATAAAATTGACTTATACTATATTGGCAAAAGTATTGGGACACCCCTCCAAATCATTGAATGCATGTGTTCCAATCACTTCCATGGCCAACACAGTTGTATAAAATCAAGCACCTAGGCATGCAGACTGCTTCTACAAACATTTGTGAAAGAATGGGTCACTCTCAGGAGCTCAGTGAATTCAAGCGTTATACCGTGATAGGTTGCCACCTGTGCCTATCCACCACTACTAAATATTCCACAGTCAACTGTTAGTGGTATTATAACAAAGTGGAAGCAATTGGGAACAACAGCAACTCAGCCACAAGGTGGTAGGCCTAGGCCACGTAAAATCACAGAGCGGGGTCAGCACATGCTGTGGCGCATAGTGCGAAGAAGTCGCCAACTTTCTGCAGAGTCAATAGCTACAAACCTCCAAACTTCGTGTGGCCTTCAGATTAACTCAAGAACAGTGCGTAGAAAGCTTCATGGAATGGGTTTCCAAGGCCGAGCAGCTGCATCCAGGCCTTATATCACCATGTGCAATGCAAAGCGCCGGATGCAGTGGTTTAAAGTACGCCGCCACTGGATTCTAGAACAGTGGAGACATGTTCTCTGGAGTGACGAATCACGTAGGGCTGTAATCAATCAAAGAAAATCTTGGTCGACTGAAGTCCTAAAATTTTAGACTAAAAATCGACTAAAAATGATGTTAGGAAAAAAACAACAACGTTAAATGAATTTAACTGTGCGCAGTACTTGGTAGCCTTGTTGTCCGCCTAAATGAATTATAAATAAACATAAAAAAATTGTAGGCTATTTGCAGAATATTAAAAAGTTTTTGACCTAATTATTTTGCACTGAATGAGTCTGACACATGAGTCTGTCAGCTCTGACAGCGTCTGACAGCGTTGCATCACGTGCACCTGCGCAATATCATAGCCTGATTTCCGAAAATAGTACTATGTTGTCAACTAGTGATATCATCATCACAATAACTTTTGAGGAATATGCAACATAGTTTAGACAATTGTTTTTGATATGTATTATAATAACTGACAAACACTATCGTTTCAGGACATAGGAGCTCAGCATCGCGGCTGAGACACGAATAGACTATTAACTTAAAGCTTTTACTCTTAAACACAAAAGGCACGTCCACTTTAATAAAAAAAAAATATTTATTAAACAAACCAGATCAAGAGCAGAAACTAAATAAAGTGCATAGCTGAAAAATAAAGCATAGGCTCAAAACTAATACAAAAAGTTGGCAGAGCGCATTGCGCATTAGGCTCTTAAATTTTTTCCCGTTTTCTATTTAAAAAAAATTCTGCCACACTGCCGATGTCTTTGTTGACATGGTAGAAGAGGACTGACTATGAATTAAAGGTGCCATGTGTAATTGTCTGGCAAAAAAAAATCAAGTCATACTCCACATTCCATACCAGATGGGGGCAGTATACCTCACATATAAAAATATGTGATGTAGGATATGGTATTTTATAAATCACACACTATAAATATGATAAAGAAGCAGAAACAGATAGTTGTAAGATATTTTAATAAGTTGAAGAAACAATAATGATTTGTGACACACACACACTCGATTTGCGCATCGCTATCATGTGTGTATTACAGGTAACATTATTACATTGCTTTCTGATATCACGTGCGCAAACACAAATAACCTATATTTATATATATATATATATATATATTTATACTACAGGGCCGTTGAATGCTTGTATCTGATAACCGTGAAGCTCTTGTAATTATTACTTTACCCACCTCTCCATGTCGAGTGATGCAGTAAACATCAGACAGCGCACGTGAACCGATCATCTCTACTATAGTAAAAAAAACACAAACACTGTTGAAAGATACAGTAGGCTACAAATGACCTGTTAGTGCCACAAATTGTTCTCCGTCCTTAGCGACCGAGTCATTGAATGTGAAACAGCCGGCTGCTGTCGTCAGCGAGCAGCACTCTTCAGACAACGAGGGCGCGCGCGCCGCGTTTATACCTCCGTTTCAGTTTCTCGAACCCGCGCAGTGCGGCGGTCAGAACACGGAGACCATTCTGCCCCTAGCTATGCGTGCGAAAGCATGGGGAGCGATCCCGGGCGTGTCAGAATGGATACAGAACGTTGTAAAACAGGGCTATGCGCTGCAGTTCGCTCGCCGTCCCCCGCGCTTTCGAGCCCGGACCGTGACGAGCGGTCATTTTCTTATCTGATCTGATTTGTGCTTGATCAGAGCGCGGTGGTTGTAGGGGTCTCTTGCCAAAGGCTTCAGCCATCCTTCCGCTCTCTTCCCT
>JARPMJ010006743.1:0-49816 GCA_033366665.1 Phoxinus dragarum | reverse complement strand
CACTTGTCAAAAGCGTATCTCATCTCTCTGGAACAACCACTCACATTAAACAAAACACCAGTGAGGGCGTGACTTAATACACATAAACCAATAAAATAATAAAACACCTAACTGTTGGTTAATGCCACATTTTGCACATGTACATCGCAATCAACTTGACATAGGAACGAACGTTCTTAAAGGAACACACACCTTTAAACACACTATACTGAGATGTATATTTAAAGGAGAACTCCGGTCAATTTTAACATTGAGCTCAATTTTTAGTAAATTTGGAGTGCTGTCAATACAGAGAACAACGACAAAAATCGGTGTTGCCTACACTGTTTTATCCTATTTTTAAAATTTGCACCCTATTGACTTGAATGGGGCAAGTTATAAACCTGTTTTTAACCTCTTAACATATTTGATGTGTCATTACAAGTGCCCAGCCATGTTGAGTGATTCCTTAAGAGTGAACACGAGTGAATCTGACTGCAGTAGATGCGAAAGATATTAATAAAAATGATGTTATATCAGCCAGCGCAAATACCTGTATTTAGTTCCTGTTTTCGGTAGAAGTCCAAAGTAGTCGATTGTCGAGTTCACGCGCGTGATCATAGCAACTAAACCTATGCGCGTGAACTCGACAATCGACTACTTTGGACTTCTACCGAAAACAGGAACTAAATACAGGTATTTGCGCTGGCTGATATAACATCATTTTTATTCATATCTTTCACATCTACTGCAGTCAGATTCACTCGTGTTCACTCTTAAGGAATCACTCAACATGGCTGGGCACTTGTAATGACACATCAAATATGTTAAGAGGATAAAAACAGGTTTATAACTTGCCCCATTCAAGTCAATAGGGTGCAAATTTTAAAAAGAGGATAACACAGTGTAGGCAACACCGATTTTTGTCGTTGTTCTCTGTATTGACAGCACTCCAAATTTACTAAAAATTGAGCTCAATGTTAAAATTGACCGGAGTTCTCCTTTAATTCACATTTTAGCTCTGGATTAGAACTAAATAAGAACGAATACATTTAGATAACCCATTAACTGAATAATTGTATTTTACTGGGTTACATCAATATAGCCTGATGTCACATTAAAATAAATTATTCAACCAGTTCATACATGTATATTTATTGTGCATTACCATTATTCAGCCTAAAAACAGAAATAAGCTCCCTGGTAAATCACTCACTGCTCTTGACTGAGAACTTTAGTAAGAATCAATGTATAATTTATACAGTGAAGTCTGTTATTTTTCATTTCATATTATTTTCATTTAATTACTTTCTTCAATGCTACTGTTAATATAGCTTCTTCTTAATAACAAAGAAAATAAAGCCTTTAAGTTCATTATGACCTTTAATAATGATTTTTATCTTCGCCACTTTGGCCTAAATGTCTGCCATTCTTTTTTATTTTATATTTTGTTACCTATAAGGATTTATTTTAAAATAGGGACATTAGTTTGGCTGTAATGCTCAGTCACTTGCAAAATAATAAAACCAACATGAAAAAGAATCATGATAAAATCGTGAATCGTGATTTTCCTGAAAAAAATTGTGATGTGATATTTTTGCCATATCGCCCACCCCTACGTCCCCTTTAAATCTTTCAGAAAATGATGTAAGTGTATTTATATCGAATTGTTGGCTGAATATCGTGATATATATCGTATCGTGAGCTGAATATCGTGTATCATATCGTGAGATTAGTATATCGCTACCAGAGGTGGAAAGTCCAGGGGTCAGAAAGTAAAAGTCCTGCCATATGTTTATTCCACCCATGAACTCAGTCGGCTGATTTCACTAATTAGTTCTCTCTCCTGGCTGAAAAACTGCACTCAAAAAAAAAAAAAAAATTCTAAACATAAGATTTATGTATTTGAATTGCATAACAAATTTCCATCCATTTGGATTACATAGTTTTAACATAAACAAATTAATAATCTGAATGTGATTCATATTTTGAAGTCATATATAAATGAAACAGATAAGATTTATGTAATTGTATTAATAAACTGAATGTGATTCATATTTGTCAGTCATATGTAAATGAAATGGATAAGATTTATCTAATCGTGTACAGAAAAAACGCCCATGTTAAATTAGCACTGCTCAGTGTTCATATGTGTGCACACTACAGAGTTAAAGTACCATTGAAAGCAGTGTTAAAGTTAATGAGATAATTAGTGGTGATTGAGCATTAATTATGAACACCTGATGTTAACAAGCAGAATCACTGAAGAACAGAGAAACACAAGAACTACAACTGACTTCAGACACAGCCTTAGATGAAATCAACTATAGATAAAAGAAGACATTAAATCTCTCAAGTTCTCAGCAGAGGAGGATTAAACACTCCACAAACAGCATTACCAGCTTCACTTATTACTAACCAGACTGACTTTATTTAATATCCGGTTTAATGAAATCGTATTTTTGTATTTTAAAGTCACCATGATGGTGGATAGCATTTGGTTTAGTTGGGCTCTTGACCCTTAACACTTAAATATAAAATATTCTTGTGGCTGTTATGACTGTATGTTTGTAAAGCACATTTGTTATAGCAAAAAGCCATGAGAAAGTGAGATCAGGTGATGTTGGCTGTTCACTGGTGTAATAGCAAAGTCATCGTCACGTAATTGCCTGAATATCTGAACTTAATCAGTGTCTAATACTTTAGTCATAGATTTTTATTTTAAATATTGTTTTAGAGTAAAAGTCATTTGATTTTTACAATATCAAAGCAATGTTTTTTATTAAATAATAAAATGATTTTAAAAACATGTAATGCATTAATCTTGTTCTGCTAAGATGTTACTTAGCCATCAAGAATCAGTGTATGATTCTCAACAATGGTGACAATCAATGAAATGATACATGCTGCAGTGCATGCTGGGTACCACCAATCAAACCTCACCCATATCTCCCAGCATGCAATGATTATCTGGATATTTTGTTTGATTGTCACCATTGTTGAGATTCATACGCTGTTTCTTGATGTCTGTGTGCATTTAAGTGATGCCATAGATTAAAGTTTTTGTTCACTAAATAAATATTTAAAAAAAACATGGATATTATTTTACAAATAACACTGCTAGATATGCTGTAGAATTAAATTATCATGAATAAAACAACATTAAAAAACACAAGTCCAATATAATCAAAGCATTAGGTGGAGAAAAAGATCAGCGAGCCAGACAATTGCATGATGATATCATCACCAAATAAAAGCCTACATCACCTGATCTCACTTTCTCATGGCTTTTTTGCTACATCAAATGTGGTTTACAAACACAAAATTATAACAGCCAAAGAATATTTTATATTAAAGAGTCAAGGGTCAAGAGCCCAACTAAAGCAAATGCTATCCACCAATATGGTGACTTTAAAATACAAAATATGATTTAATTAAAGCAGATATTAAATAAAGTAAATCTGGTTAGTAATAAGTGAAGCTGGTAATGCTGTTTGTGGAGTTGTTTAATCCTCCTCTGCTAAGATCTTCACATATTTAATGTCTTCTTTTATTTTTAGTTGATTGTGTCAACTAGGCTGTGTCTGAAGTCAGTTGTAGTTCTTGTGTTTCTCTGTTCTTCAGTGATTCTGCTTGTTAACATCAGGTGTTCATATTTAATGCTCAATCACCTCTTAATTATCTCATTAACTTCAACACTGATTCAATGGTACTTTAACTCTGTAGTGTGCACACATATGAACACTGAGCAGTGCTAATTTAACATGGGCGTTTTTCTGTATACGATTACATAAATATTATCCATTTAATTTACAAATGACTGACAAATATGAATCACATTCAGTTTATTAATACAATTACATAAATCTTATCTGTTTCATTTATATATGACTTCAAAATATGAATCACATTCAGATTATTAATTTGTTTATGTTAAAACTATGTAATCCCAAATGGATGGAAATTTGTTATGCAATTCAAATACATAAATCTTATGTTTAGAATTTTTTTTTTTTTTTGAGTGCAGTTTTTCAGCCAGGAGAGAGAACTAATTAGTGAAATCAGCCGACTGAGTTCATGGGTGGATAAACATATGGCAGGACTTTTACTTTCTGACCCCTGGACTTTCCACCTCTGATCGCTACAGCCCTAAGTAATACTATAATTGCACCTAAGGGAAACATAGTAAAAGAAAAAAACATGTCATGGCCCCTTTAAGTCCTTTTTTATCACTGACCGATGTATCTTTAATGAATATATAAAAGGGATAGTTCATCAAAAAGTGAAAATTCTGTCATCATTTACTCACTTTCAAGTTGTTCCAAACCTGTATGGGTCTCTTTCTTCTATTGAACACACACACACACACACACACACACACAAAGACATTTGATGTTAGTCAAAATCAGTATTGACCGATTGCTGGATAATTTGCAATAAACCAGTGTCTTAAAATCCAAGAAAGTTGATCACATCACTCCAGTTCTGAGGTTTTTACACTGGCTTCCTGTCTGTCAAATAATTGATTTCAAATTACTACAGCTGGTTTTTAAGCATTGAATGGTTTAGGGTCAAAGTAAATTTCTGATATTCTGCTGCATTATGGACCATCCAGAGCAGACCTCAGGTCATCTGGGACAGGTCTGTTTTTTTGTCCACAGAGTCCAAAACTAAACATGAAGCAGCATTCAGTTCTGCACCATTTGGAACTAAGTCATAGAAAACTGCAGGTCTGCTGCAACTCTTAATTATTTTAAATCAAGGTTAAAGCCTTTACTGTTTGCCACAGCCTTTTATTCATTGGAAAGAAATAAACGGTTATAGGCCTCTTTTTAAATTGCCTTATGTCGTTGTTAAGTTATATAATGTACTTGAATTGACTTTTGGTGAAATGTGCTATACAATAAAATTGCCTTGCCACATCAAAAACTAAAATCTAAAATATATTTATGGCTTTTATAACAAATAATGTTAATCATGTCGCACGTTTCATGTTTACCCCCTTTAATTTACATAATTAAAGTTTAAGGAACACAGAAAAACAGTTACAGTAGCCTAACGTTACACGTGCGGCTAACGTTAGATTGTTAGAATAAAAGCATGTTACCTTCAAAATGTCATGATTCCTACACGATAACAAATATACTGTATTTAAATAATGAACAAGTGTCAAAACGAACACACATACTTACAAGGTCAAAGTAGAAATTGGAAGGTTGTTGCTCGACCGTCTCCGACAAATGCTCAGTGAGCTCTCTCGTGCAAAATAAAATTGAAAATGGCGTCAATGTTCCATCGCGATATCTGGCAACAGTCATCATGTCTCGTGCGTTGCCCGTAGTCATGTCTCTGTTGTGCTGTTGCCATCTAGCGGTTGAGAAATGTAATTGCATTTTTATTTTATTTAAAATGAAAGACAGTCAAATTATACCGTTGTGTGTGACAGCAAACATGAAGCTGCGTGGGCTAAAAACATGTAGACAATTTGAAGACTATTGTGGCTATATCGCTGGCCTAAATCAGGGCTATAGCCAAGAAGACGTTAAACGTAGACCACTGATCGCCTCGATCTCGCCGGGTGGGCTAAAAGCAGACTGCACATAGCCCGAGCTATTCAGAGCTAGATCGTGACTACATATAGACCATGTCATGAAATGACACTTGCACCTTGTACATATTATTAACAATGCGAACATGATGGGATATCAACCATATCTTATGCGCTGCCTGCCCAAAAAAACTGCAATTTCAGTTTTGACTATAACCCAGCCAACACAGCCATGTGGGGCCCCACATGGGTTTGACCTGGGCTATCTAACTGGGACCCAGACAGTTTTGTCCTCGGTTTCCATGGTGGCCCTACATGGGTTTGCCCAGATGAATTGAACACTGCTCAGTGTGCACACTACAGGCTGTTAAATGTAACACTGATCAGTGTTGTGTTAATGAGGTAATTAAGTGATTGAATAATGATTGAGCATTAGTGATGAACACCTGCTGTTAACAAGCAGAATCACTGAAGGAAGAGAAACACAAGAACTACTCCAGCCACAGCCTTAGATGAAATCCACTGAAGATAAAATACACTAAATCTCTCAGGATCTGATTAAACAACTCCACAAACAGCATTACCAGCTTCACGTATTACTAACCAGGTTGACTTTATTTCTGGTAGACGTCTAAATAAGTTCTTATTGAGATTTAACAGAGGTTAAGATGTTGATGATTTATTGAAAATAATAGTTTGGTTTGATGCCACCATTATGGTGACAAGCGCTTTCTTTAGTTGGGATCTTGACTTTTTAACATTAGTTTTACTCTGCTCAGTTTGTATCTGATTGTTATGATAAGAACAGCAAGAGAAAAATGCATTCAGATGTTATAAGCTTATTGATGATCAAAGTCTAATCATCATGCACTGTAAAAAATAACACATAGATTTAATTTTTTTTTAATTAATAAAATGCGGCACCAATTACAAGCAATATTATTAATTAAATTTAACAAATTAGAATTGAGTAATAATTAATCAAGTTAATTCCTTAAATGTTAACCATTTAAAATGAGTAAAATTTACAAAATATATGTTATTGCCAACATTGAAGACACCTGATGTTAACAAGCAGAATCACTGAAGGAGAAAACCATAATTAAAGTCACCATTATAGAGATGAGTGTGTGTTTTAGTTGGGCTCTTCACCCTTAAATAATTAACTTTAATTTTTGTTTGACTGCTGTACATGAATATAACAGCCAGATGAGCAAACGGTGATCTGATGGTGTTGGTTGTGTTTAACATAATCATTATTTCACAATCATTTGACCTGAATCACTGAACTCAAATAGAGTCCAGTTTATGAGTTAAGTTATCTTTATTAACTATAGAAGTATGGGCATTGTACAACCGTATATTTTTAACTTTTACAAGGTAATACAAATAATTTCTAAAAAGTTTCTCTTGTACAAAAAAAAACAAAAAACACAGACATCATGAATCAGCCTGTGCATCTCAACAATGGTGACATTTATAAAGCATGTTGCAGTGCATTCTGGGTTGCACCAATCAAAACTCATTCATGGCTCCCATCATGCATTGCAGCATGAATAAATAATGAGCTTATGATCAGAGGTTGTCACCATTGCTGAGATTCATACGCTAAATATTGATGTCTGTGTGCGCTTAAAAAAAAAACCACATATATTTTTTATTAGATAAACGTTTCTATTTGTTCTTCTGGCTGTTATAACTCATGTACAGCAGCCAAACAAAACTTAAAGCTAATAATTTAAGGGTCAAGAGCCCAACTAAACACACACTCATCTCCATAATGGTGACTTTAATTATGGTTTTCTCCTTCAGTGATTCTGCTTGTTAACATCAGGTGTCTTCAATGTGGCAATAACATATATTTTGTAATTTTTACTCATTTTAAATGGTTAACATTTAAGGAATTAATTTGATTAATTATTACTCAATTCTAATTTGTTAAATTTAATTAATAATATTGCTTGTAATCTGTTGCCTCATTTTTATTAATTAGATATAAATAAAATCTATGTTTTCATTTTTACAGTGTGTAGTTTTTTATGGGTGATATGTTATTTATTTATTTTTTCTTGTTGTGATTCTACAGCAAGAATTTCAGTATATTTTTATCAGAACATCAAATGATTCTTAAAACACCATTCACGCAGTTTGGACTTTATGCTATTTTTACTCCCACACAGACATCAATAATCAGCATATGAATCTCAACAATGGTGACATGCTTCATGGTGCAATGCATTCTTGGAGCCATGGATAAGTTTCGTATGATGCACCCAGAATGCATTGTACCATGAAGCATGTCACCATTGTTGAGATTCATATGCTGATTCTTGATGTCTGTGTGGAAGTAAAAACCGCACAAGTCCAAAATGCGTAAATGGTGTTTTGAGAATCATTTGATGTTCTGATAAAAAATGTGCAGGAATTCTTGCTGTAGAATCACAACAAAATGAATAACATATCACCTGAACAAATCACGCACAAAATCAGTGTGTTAAACCACTTCATGATGATTATATTTGTATCATCGATCAGCTTATAGCATCTGATTGCTTTTTCTCTTGCTTTTCTCAACATAACAATCAGATACAACTGAGCAGAGAAAAACTAATGTTAATAAGTCAGAGCCCAACTAAAGCAAACGCTGATCACCATAATGGTGGCATCAAACCAAACTATTATTTTCATAAATTATCAACATCTTAACCTTCTGTAGACGTCTGACAGAAATTAAGTCAACCTGGTTAGTAATAACTGAAGCTGGTAATGCTGTTTGTGGAGTTGTTTAATCAGATCTTGAGGGATTTAGTGTATTTTATCTTCAGTGGATTTCATCTAAGGCTGTGGCTGGAAGTAGTTGTGTTTCTCTTTCCTTCAGTGGTTCTGCTTGTTAACAGCAGGTGTTCATCACTAATGCTCAATCATTATTTAATCAATGAATTATCTCATTAACTCCAACACTGATCAGTGTTACATTTAACAGCCTGTAGTGTGCACACTGAGCAGTGTTCATTTCATCTGGGCAAACCCAAGTGGGCCACCATGGAAACCGAGGACAAAACTGTCTGGGTCCCATTTAGATAGCCCAGGTCAAACCCATGTGGGCCCCACAATGGCTGTGTTGGCTGGGAAGTGGGCTACAATATAGCCAGTCTGACTACGAGCTAGATCGTGTCTACGCACAGCCTACCCAGAACATGTCAAAGAAATGAAACCAAAACACCTTATAACCACAGTTGACGTTGCTTACATGATGGAATATCATACATCTCGCAATTTATTTAGGAAAAAATGACATGTAACCAGATATGTTATTTCGTCTAGAAGTGGGTTATGCATAGCCGTTCTATATCGGGTCTATATTTAACCGAGACGGTGAAATGACGGCTATTGCTTGCTGGGGACATTTGTCTGTGGTCAACTCAAACACACATACTTAATTTTGACTTTACAGGGACTTTAACTCTTCATAACCGACAGTCTTTTGTATCTTGATCACTGGTTCCGGGTATCATTCGTTCATTTGTTTTTGCTTTCACATATAAAACGGAAAAAACGAGAAAACAGCTCCTTTTTCCGTTTTTTCGTTTTTTTAGAAAAACGAAAAAACGAAATTATGACTTGATTTTTGATTTACCCGTTCTTGCACGGAACTCAGAAAAAAACACTTGATATTCCGATTTTCCCCTGTGGGTGGTGCTAAATCTGATTGGCAGGAAATGCATTAATTATTTTTCAAATTAAGAGTTTACCCACATAAAATTAATAGCAGAGCCCGTCTACGGAGAGCCTGTTCACTCCCTATTAAGTCCTATTGTACGAATTTTTGGTTGTAGTTCCACCAGAGTTCCACTGGGGGCGATCGCCCCGAGTGCAAAATGAATGGGAGTCTATGGGGCTAGACGGCTAAATTTGTCTCTTTCACCCGATTGCCGTTGAGAAATCTCAGATTTGATTGTAGGTTTGGCAAGTTCAACATGGGTTATAGGTCGAAAATTGAATGAACGAGTACTTATGTCCTTTCGATTTCTTACAGGTTGAGTTGTTGTTGCCCATAACACGCTAGCATTCTGCTAACGAACGCTGATTGGTCAGTGAAGGACTGGTTACGACCAGAGATACCGCTTGATGGCATCATGGCATCCGAAGCGGGAACAGAATGTATTCTAACAGAAACTCTTCTAGCACGTATGTTTACCTGTGTCAGCTGTGCTGGCGATGCCTCGAGAGAAAAGAAAGTGCAGAGCGCGAAAGCACCAAAGTGACTGAAGGATTGCCGTAAAGCAGTATCTCTGGTCGTATGATGTGTATGACGTCATTGACATTTTGAAAGACTTTTTAAAGCAAATAAGTGACTCTAAAAAATCTAACACCCAGCAATAAGCAATTTCTTTGCATCTCCTTTCTAATACAACATTCAAATTACTAGACAAAAAATTATATCTTGAGAAAAGTGGATTTTGAGGGGTATAGCTCCATAGACCACCATTCATTCTGCACTCGTCCTGTGAGCGCCCTCATATGGAATCAGAGTGGAACTGCAACCAGTCAGAAGCCGGAAGTATAGTGAGAGTGAACCTTCTCCCCTTATTAGACATTCTCTGTTAATAGTCTATATGCATGCTATTTATTACCCAATTATTTGGCTTAACTGACTGAAAAAATCTATTGAAATAGCCTAAATGTAAACATGTTCACGCATTGACAGTTGTCAGACAAAAGGCTATTTGTTATTTATGACCCGTAGCCTCATTTGATCTAAATTCGATCGAGTACTAAAAAACATAATTGCTGGATAATTTTTACTATAATAAATAAGCAGATTTTGTCTGTCACTTTGGAGAAAGAGAGAGATTTTGAGAAAATGTTCGCGTAGTAAAATTAATATTTTATGTTCTGTGAGAGCCGACCCTTCTTCATCCGGGAGTACCCTTCTTCATAATTCACTGAATTAGCCTAAAAATATTTAGATTTTTTTTGTCAGGTCACATTTGTCACCCATGTAGCATGTGTATCAATCTGTCGTCTGTCAATCTTCGTCTTTATAACAGAAGATACAATACAAATTACAATTCAAAAATCTTCAAGATACAGGACAATCTTCACATGTATAACGGGATTGTCATCTTATAAACAGTCCTTTGTGTAGTGGAATAAGCAATGCTATATAGAATACATGGTTAGTATATTAATTTAAACTTTATTTTATTATTTTAACTAATTAACTGAGCTGGATACTAATTAGTTAAATAATGTCAAATATTAAATGTAGTCTATTGATTACAGTTGCCATAGACTAAAGATTTTTCTAGATAGCAGTCATTCATTTAAGCAATTAGGACTAATCGCACGTTTATATTCAATCCTGGGCTCCGTGCTCAAGCGCATGCATAAAACTTGCCGCAAAGCACCAGGAAAAGTAGACTAATGATAATAAATGTGTCTGAAAAAAATAACGAAGCATTTTAATTGTTTATTAATAAACCATTTTTTTCTAAATCAGTGTAGGCTGCCTGCAAACATATCTCCATACATCCCGCTGTAATGTAGCCTATGCGCCTTATACGGACAGGATTACATAATCAGATGGTACCGTACGTATTGCTTTCGAATGCATTTTTTCCGTTGGTGGACATTTTTTATAAGCTATATAGATAGGCCCTAGCTATATTTATCATGTCTGTGAGGCTTGTCTAGGCAGTTTTTCAGTTAATTTTTGAGACGCGCTCCAATTCACAGAGATCATGAAAGCGCGCCCTGTTCGTTTTCTTTTATTTTACAAAAGCACAACGTTTTCTTGTTGTGAGCTTACACAAATAAAAGTAGTTGCGACTGATGTATTATTCTTTTATGTAGTATTTTAAGTTGTTTCCACCGTTGATAGGAAAATGAGAGTGAAGGCACCGGTGCCTCCATGTCATGCAGTGCGCGCTCCACACAAACACTCGGATATGCGCTTAATAACAGCAAATATTTATCCAGGTAACGTTAGAGCGATCGGCCATGCCAGACGGATAAGTCCTCTTCATGTTTAACAAATCAAATTTTTTTGCATTTTCTTGCGCCAGTTTGAAAAGGGCGGCTGAAACATTAAGCCTATAAACGCCCAACGCTGGTGTTTTTCTTTAAATACAGTCTAGGCTTTAAAATAAATATGGTTTGTGGGCTAATTATTTATTTTATTGGCTACTTATATTTTTCTTTTTTGTTTGCATTGAATAGGCTACCATTTAAAGGATTTGCTGTGCACCGCAATGTCATCATAGAAAGCCACGTTAAGAGCCACCTTTATTTGCCTTATAATAAAGGGTTTCTATCGGAAGAAAACGCTTAACGTGTGATTAAATGCGTTGCGTTCATATTTTTGGTTCATCTGCTTCTCTGTAGGATAGTTTTTAAAAAGGTGTGTACAGCATTTGATCTTTAGGCCTATCACTGAAGTAGCCTAAGCCACATTAAGCTTTGTCTTTATTATAAGGGTTTCTATGGGAGGAAACGCTATTGTGCAATTAAAAACAATGTTCGTATTGGGCTCATCTGCTAATCTGTATACATGCTTTATTAATAAGTGTGTACAGAATTTGATATTTTAACCTGAATGTCCATTGGGGGGCTGCTTCAGCTTTTTGAACGTAGAAGTGTGATAAAGACATGATTGGCATCATTTTAATGGATAAAGGCACATTTTGTACATGACTACACTCTAAAAAATGCTGGTTGTTTCAACCCAATTTTGGGTCAAATATGGACAAACCCAAACGTTGGGTTAAAAATTTAATTAAAAAATTTAACCCAACGGCTGGTTTGTCCATATTTGACCCAGCATTTTTTAGAGTGTACACTTTCTTTTACTGTCTATCTATGGTCCATATAAGGCCAAGAAAATATGTCGTTTTAACGACTGTAGAGTAATATAACACTGTGTTGTAGCATTAAAAACGATTTAGTTTCATATTCATGTTTTAATAAAATAATATATTTTTTAATTTCATCTATGTTGATTATATGAAAAGTGAAAGCATGAATAAGATAAGATGATTCCGAAAATGTCGGGAGACAAATGTAGTGGGCAGACATGATTTTGACCACTTCATTAAGTTTGCTTTTGTAGAAAGCCTGTCTTTAAAGTTACATTTCGTTTTGTATTAATTGTATCTTAATTAAATCCAATGTTCATCAACCAATTTCCTGGGTTTAATAGCCTAAATAAGAGGTAGGCTAAGCAAGCAATTATATAATCAGGACACGGAGGCGCCGGAACTGGAGCTCCTCTCTTAAACCGAAACTCAGAATATAAGCTACTTGCCTCACAGTCACAGACCTGAGAAATATATCTATAAAAAGTTTGAAATGAGTAGGCGACTTTTATTATTATAATTTTTTTTTATCAAAATCTCTATTTATTTATTTTTTACTTTTTTAAACTCTTTAACTGGCACCATTTCTGGAAAACTGTCAGTGAAGTCCCGATATGCACATTTGTTTACATTCATACATATAATCACCTTGACCAAAGTTGTACTTAATTTTTCACACTGAATCTTGAAAAAAAAAATAGACATACCTACCGACAATTTTTTTTTTTTTGCTGTTAAGGCAAATCAAAATATTTTTAAGGATGGCCTGAGCAAGAGTATATCCGGAAGATATAAAGGGATAACAAAATCTATTGGCAAGGGAATGCAAAAGAAACCTATATTGCGAGGAATGCACTAAGAATGGCCTTTCCATTCTGCCTTTTGTCTGATAACCATGTTTTACATTTAGGCTATTTCATAGATTTTTTCAGTCAGTTAAGGCAAATAATTGGGTAATAAATAGCATGCATATAGACTATTAATTTTATAGGCTAACAGATACAGTGTGGTAAACTCTTAATTTGAAAAATAATTAATGCATTTCCTGCCAATCAGATTTAGCACCACCCACAGGGGAAAATCGGAATATCAAGTGTTTTTTCTGAGTTCCGTGCAAGAACGGGTAAATCAAAAATCAAGTCATAATTTCATTTTTTCGTTTTTCTAAAAAACGAAAAAACGGAAAAAGGAGCTGTTTTCTCGTTTTTCCGTTTTTTATATGTGAAAGCAAAAACAAATGAACGAATGATACCCGGACATCACTGAAGCCAAAAACTTTTTCACATCAGGAAAAAATCCTTTACTTCTGCTTTTCTTCTGAATGTTTCATCAAGAAAATCGTTAATAACTTTACTATATAACTGATCATCTTCATAATTGGAGGGAATATCTGACATTTCAGAAATAATCATCATCAGCCATCTCTTCAGTCAAGTCAGTGCTGTCAGAGAGCTGAGAGCGAGGTATATTAACGGTCCGTGTATCATCCGATCATTTCATTTCCTATTTGGAATGGAATAACGAGGAATGAAAAAACAGCTCGTTTATTCGTTTTTTTGTTTAGTTTAAAAAACGAAAAATTAGATTTTGGCTCGATTTTTCATTTTTCGTTTGTGGTTTACAAATCGGTTTATGGGTTCGATATTTCGTCCGCGCATGTGGGCGGCGCTGAAACGCCCCTTTCATCTGATTGTCAAAACCGCTCCGCCTTCAGTACGAGCTTTTCTTTCTGTCGCAGAATAAGAGTCAGTACGAGTGCGGCACTAACATTATTGCACTTTAATAAAATAATGTCTGAAACCACCACTCACTTTTAAGTTGCACAATAGCCTATTGAAGCAGAAGTATGTTCCAGCGACCCCATTAATGTGAGCTACAGTAGGCTATGACAGATTATTTTAGCATGATGTATTCTCATTGATAAATACAGTGCAAATAGTTCCGTCTCTTTGGATAAAAGGGAAGTGGAAATAAAAATCAACATATAGGCTGAACTGTACCATATATGTCCTTAACATTAGATGTCCGTAGATGGCCTAACTGTTAGCTACGTTAGAGTTAAGGGATAACACAGTGTGTACAGTATAAAATCATCATGGTTCCCATAAAACATGAAAACCCAACAACCCAATGGGAATATATCCTTGTTGTGTAAAACATCTGTTCATAATCCGTAATTATACAATTTCAATAGGCTACGAATAGCACCGGGATCGAGGCGTCTCGAATAACTGCAATGATCAATCGCATTTTTAAGACAGCTAATTTTATAGGCTAATATTCAGAATGTCCTCGTATAATGCCAACGACCGCTTCCTTTGAGAAATATAGCAGACCACCTTTTTTAAACTGTTATTTAAGATTATTTGTGCATAAATGTTTGTGCATAAATGTCCGGACAGACAGACAGACAGACAGACAGACAGACAGACAGACAGACAGACAGACAGACAGAAGTTTAAATGTGTTAGGCCTATATAAATGTAGGCACATATAACAAGTATTACAAACTACAATAGCCTAAACAGAACATGGCAAGCCATGGCAACTTGTAGGCTATAGCCTACTTAAAAGGAAAACAAATTTGCTGAGTAAAAACAGAGCTTGTGTTGTTGAATCATATTTTTTCTAGTATATCTTAAAATATAGAGCTCATGACAAATAAAACTTCCAGATGGACAAATTTAAACGCAAAAAACAGTGTGAATAACAACATCTTAGAGTGGCAAACTTTGAAGTAGGGTTCAAGTTTTAATTAGTTGAACAGCTTGAAGTGTAAAGCTTGTTCTCATACACAGATATGGCCTATTTATGAATGAAATTCATGCATTTATTTGTCATTTAAAACTGATGCAAAACAGGAAAAGAGAGCAGAAAAGACGTATTATCCTGTCGCCCCCTCTAGTGGAGAGCATTAACTATGACGGCCTTCATTGATAATGCAAGTCGATGGATTTTTTGGGAAAGTATGTCTGACCAGTTATAAACATAGACAGGATATAAAGGGTTATAAATGATATAAGCGAGTCAGACCAGTCTGGAGGTCTGAGCTGAGTTTGGTGAAGCATTAAAGTGAAGCACTAGGCGGAGTCAATTTCTCATAATAAATAATAATAATGTTTAAAATATGCTGCATGGCTTTCTCAAGTCAACATAATGAAGACAACTCAGAGAAACATTGACCAATTCAGAATGTAATAAAATCGTATTAGTTTATAATAAAACTAATAACATTTTAAAGGTAGACTATGCTGTGCTCTTCAAACGACATGATTTTAATCAATCCCAAACCCTGCTAATTTTGACAGTATTAACGTTCACTGATTTTAGCTTCTCTCTTTTCTTTCTCTTTCTTTTCATGTGAACTGAGTAGGCTACACATGCTTACATTCATAAATATAAACTTTATTTCTATTCAATTTTCAAAATTACTAAATTAGTAGGCCTAGAGTGGTAAATGTTACACACTATAATTGTGTTACATATAATAGTAGCCTACAGTTCAGCCTATAATTGGTTTTTATTTCCACTTCCCTTTTATCCAAAGAGACGGAACTATTTGCACTGTATTTATCAATGAGAAATACATCATGCTAAAATAATCTGTCATAGCCTACTGTAGCTCACATTAATGGGGTCGCTGGAAACATACTTCTGCTTCAAATAGGCTATTGTGCAACTTAAAAGTGAGTGGTGTTTTCAGACATTATTTTATCAAAGTGCAATAATGTTAGTGCCGCACTCGTACTGACTCTTATTCTGCCGACAGAAAGAAAAGCTCGTACTGAAGGCGGAGCGGTTTGACCAATCAGATGAAAGGGGCGTTTCAGCGCCGCCCCACATGCGCGGACGAAATATCGAACCCATAAACCGATTTGTAAACCACAAACGAAAAATGAAAAATCGAGCCAAAATCTAATTTTTCGTTTTATTAAACTAAACAAAAAAACGAATAAACGAGCTGTTTTTTCATTCCTCGTTATTCCATTCCAAAATAGGAAATGAAATGATCGGATGATAACGGACCATTAACGAATCGATTTCTCAAAATCTATTTCATCCGAACTCTCAAGATTAGAATTTTTGGCATCATTTGTCCCGGTCTCTTCATATCTTTTTTTTTTTTTTTTTCATCACAATTTCCCTTTTTTTTTTTGATTTCTTTTCCCCCGATTCCTTTTGGCGTTTATCTTCAGTAGATTTGTTCATGAGCAGGGGCGCCGCTAAGGGGGGAAAAGTTAGGACGATTCTAAGGGCCCACGCACTTTTGGGGCCCCCAGAGATTGATTTTATTAATGGAATAGGTGCGGTGGGGGGCCCAACCTCATATTCTTTCATAGGGCCTAAAATTTCTAGCGGCGCCCCTGTTCATGAGTACGCGATTCACTTGGTTCTTTCACTTGGTGTCGGTTTCGTCTGTCTCTGTTTCTTTACTTTTATCCGCATTCTCTGCTACACCATCGACTGTCTGTTCGCTTTCATTTGTTTTGTTGATATCATCTTCAGCTTGTGTGTTATGCGGGCATTCATTTTTTTATGGCCGATATTACCACACTTGAAGCATTTCAAATGGTTCACATAGATCATATATGTCTTCATGTTTTACCCGAAACGAGATATCTAGCGTCGGCGATTCTAAAACCACCTGCCGCCTAAAAGACAGCACGTTTTAAGGCTTCCTTTTTACACCCGAGTGGAATTAATGTCATTCCACTTACTATTTTTTCGAACCTCTGCAGTTCATTTTCAATGCATGCATTGGTGGACAATTAGAAATGTTCACTCTTGTCGACTGTGATACTAAAGGTGAAACAATAACAAATGCTTCACTTACCCAAACGCCGCTCACGATGAGTTTACTCACAAAACTTTGATCCTTTAAATATATGTTTGATCCTTTATACTTTGATCGTCACTTATTTGGTTCCCCTGGAAACATTTCCAATGTGGTCTTGTTTCCAATCGTCTGTTATTTGCATTGTGTTGTGAACTTTTGGAGCACACGCGTGTTGTGTAGCCTAACTGATGAAGATGTTTTCTTAATTTGTGGGTGTTTTTTTTCTTTCTTCTATTTGCATGCGTTTTCTTCAGTTGCAGTAGGCCTACGTCGAGCTCTCTTAGCCACCGTACCCACCCCTATCTAGGTCTACAATCTATCTTTTTAGTTCATAATACCCAGCCAACACAGCCATGTGGGGCCCACATGGGTTTGACCTGGGCTATCTAACTGGGACCCAGACAGTTTGTCCTCGGTTTCCATGGTGGCCCCACTTGGTTTGCCCAGATGAAATGAACACTGCTCAGTGTGCACACTACAGGCTGTTAAATGTTACACTGATCAGTGTTGGAGTTAATGAGATAATTCATTGATTAAATAATGATTGAGCATTAGTGATGAACACCTGCTGTTAACAAGCAGAATCACTGAAGGAAAGAGAAACACAACTACTTCCAGCCACAGCTTTAGATGAAATCAACTGAAGATAAAATACACTAAATCCCACAAGATCTGATTAAACAACTCCACAAACAGCATTACCAGCTTCACTTATTACTAACCAGGTTGACTTCATTTCTGTCAGACGTCTACAGAAGGTTAAGATGATGATGATTTATTGAAAATAATAGTTTGGTTTGATGCCACCATTATGGTGATCAGCGTTTGCTTTAGTTGGGCTCTGACTTATTAGCATTAGTTTTTCTCTGCTCAGTTGTATCTGATTGTTATGTTGAGAACTGCAAGAGAAAAAGTAATCAGATGCTATAAGCTGATTGATGATACAAATATAATGGTGTTTTAAGAATCATTTGATGTTCTGATAAAAATATACTGAAATTCTTGCTGTAGAATCACAACAAGAAAACAAAAAAACAACAACATATCACCCATAAAAAACTCAGAATTTTAGTGAGTTAAACACTGTAAAAATGAAAACATAGATTTTATTTATATCTAATTAATAAAAATGAGGCAACAGATTACAAGCAATATTATTAATTAAGTTTAACAAATTAGAATTGAGTAATAATTAATCAAATTAATTCCTTAAATGTTAACCATTTAAAATGAGTAAAAATTACAAAATATATGTTATTGCCAACATTGAAGACACCTGATGTTAACAAGCAGAATCACTGAAGGAGAAAACCATAATTAAAGTCACCATTATGGAGATGAGTGTGTGTTTTAGTTAGGCTCTTCACCCTTAAATTGTCAACTTTAAGTTTTGTTTGGCTGCTGTACATGAGTTATAACAGCCAGAAGAACAAATAGAAACGTTGAACTAATAAAAAATATATGTGTTTTTATTTTAGGTGCACACAGACATCAATATTTAGTGTATGAATCTCAGCAATGGTGACAACCTCTGATCATAAGCTCATTATTTATTCATGCAGCAATGCATGATGGGAGCCATGAATGAGTTTTGATTGGTGCAACCCAGAATGCACTGCAACATGCTTTATAAATGTCACCATTGTTGAGATGCACAGGCTGATTCATGATATCTGTGTTTTTTTGTTTTTTTTTTGTACAAGAGAAACGTTTTAGAAATTATTTGGATTACCTTGTAAAAGTTAAAAATATTACAATAGTACAATGGTAGTACAATGCCCGTACTTCTATTGTTAATAAAGTTAACTTAACTCATAAACTGGACTCCATTTGAGTTCAGTGATTCAGGTCAAATGATTGTGAAAATAATGATTATGTTAAAACACAACCAACACCATCAGATCACCGTTTGTTCATCCGGCTGTTGTAACTCATGTACAGCAGCCAAAAAAAAAACTTAAAGTTAATAATTTAAGGGTGAAGAGCCCAACTAAAACACACACTGATCTCCATAATGGTGACTTTAATTATGGTTTTCTCTTTCAGTGATTCTGCTTGTTAACATCAGGTGTCTTCAATGTTGGCAATAACATATATTTTGTAAATTTTACTCATTTTAAATGGTTAACATTTAAGTAATTACCTTGATTAATTATTACTCAATTCTAATTTGCTAAATTTAATTAATAATATTGCTTGTAATTTGTTGCCGCATTTTAATTAATTATATATAAATCTATAATTTATTTTTTACAGTGCATGATGATTAGACTTTGATCATCAATCAGCTTATAACATTTGAATGCATTTTATCTTGCTGTACTTAACATAACAATCAGACACAACTGAGCAGAGTAAAACTAACGTTAAAAAGTCAAGATCCCAACTAAAGCAAACGCTGTTCACCATAATGGTGGCATCAAACCAAACTATTATTTTCAATAAATCATCAACATCTTAACCTCTGTTAAATCTCAATAAGAACTTATTTAGACGTCTACCAGAAATAAAGTCAACCTGGTTAGTAATACGTGAAGCTGGTAATGCTGTTTGTGGAGTTGTTTAATCAGATCCTGAGAGATTTAGTGTATTTTATCTTCAGTTGATTTCATCTAAGGCTGTGGCTGGAAGTAGTTCTTGTGTTTCTCTTTCCTTCAGTGATTCTGCTTGTTAACAGCAGGTGTTCATCACTAATGCTCAATCATTATTCAATCACTTAATTACCTCATTAACACCAACACTGATCAGTGTTACATTTAACAGCCTGTAGTGTGCACACTGAGCAGTGTTCAATTCATCTGGGCAAACCCATGTGGGGCCACCATGGAAACCGAGGACAAAACTGTCTGGGTCCCAGTTAGATAGCCCAGGTCAAACCCATGTGGGCCCCACCTGGCTGTGTTGGCTGGGTAATAATAATAATGGAATCAGATGCAATTAAGCTCCAAGAAAAGACAGATCAAAGCAAGATACCTTCAGCCAGTTTGAAACAAGTCTCCGGGCCAGTAGGTCCTTACAGAAGCATTCTCATGTACTATATAAGGAAATGTCTGTGAGATTTTTGATAAATGTGTGTTCATTTTTGTCTTGCAGCACATTTTAGCTTAATGCCACATCTTGAAAATGGTTTTTAGGTATTACTTGGGAGGTCTGAATTTGGTGTTACTGGGAAAAATAGGAGCTGGGAAGAGTGCATCAGGAAACACAATACTGGGACGAAAAGCTTTTGAATCAAAAGAAAGTTTCTCTTCTGTCACACAAGATGTTGCTGTTGAATCTGGATGGGTCTGTGGACGACGGGTCACTGTTTATGACACACCAGGATTATTCAACACAAAGCTCAGTGAAGAGGAGATTCAGCAGATTTATGCAAATGTTCTTCAGAGATGTGAATCTGGTCGCTGTGTGTTTCTGCTGGTCATCAAAGCTGACAGATTCACTGAAAAAGAGAGAGAAACTGTGGAGAAGATTGAGGAGCTGCTGGGAGAAGAGCGCTTGAAGAAAACCTGGATTCTCTTCACTGGAAGAGATGAACTAGAGGAAGAAAACATCTCAATTGATGAATTCATCTATGAGACTGAACCACTGAAGAGACTTGTTCAGAAATATGATCAGAGATACCATGTGTTCAACAACAAGAAGAGTGAACCGAATGGACAAGTTCAAGAGCTGCTTACAAAAGTATATTCAACATACCCTGACACAATAGGTGAGTGAGTCGTTATTATACAAAATATTATTAGTATTTTGTGAAAGTCTGCTCTCACTGACTGTCTTAGAGATTCAAACGCAGCGTTACAGCAAGACAGAGTTACAGAGAGAGAGATCTCTATTATAATGTTTTACTAGGGCTGTAACGCTTAATCGCGATTAATCGAAATCCAAAATAAAAGTTTGTGTTTACATAATAAATGTGTGTGTTTTGTGTATAATTATTTTGTATATATAAATACACACACATGCATGTATATATTTGAGAAATATTTGCATTTATATACTGCATATATATTTTTATATGATTTATATTATATATAAATAGAACTATTTTATATATAAATAACATATTTTTATTAAATATATACATGCATGTGTGTGTATTTATATATACAAAATAATTATACACAATACACACACATTTATTATGTAAACACAAACTTTTATTTTGGATTTCGATTAATCGCGATTAATCATTACAGCCCTATGTTTTACTCATTACAGATTGGTTTGTCATTTTTCTCCTGCATGACATGATAAATGTTTCTGCACACTTTTTTTCCCAAAAGCTAGAGTTTTAGCTATTTATAGATGTGACTAGAATAAAACATTTATTGTTATTGTATGTCATTTATCTGGAAAAAGCTGAAATGTAGGACTGTAACAGCTGAATTTCTGTCCAAACACTGTGAGTAAAGTGAGTGTGGATAGTAATAGTAAATAATGCTAGTAAATAGTAAAATGCTATTCCAATTTTTTTTAAATCTTATTATACAGAAAAAGGAGCAAAACCGAAGCGGACTCTAGCAGAGAGACAACACATAGAAAGCATCCTTAAACCCAGATTCGCTGTGAATTCTGTCTTCAGATCCCCTGTGAAGCATGTGAAGATGCGGACGATGAAGAGTGTTTTATGTACAGGTAGTGTTAAAATACATCATTCTCTTAGGAAGTTTGATATTTTAACTTAATACACAGATTTCACTATAGGCTAGTCAGTTTTATTCATAGTCAGCATTTGCAGGGTTTACTAATATCATCCGTAGGGATGTGACTCATTCTATGGAGCCACTATCAATATGCGTAGTTTTTGAAATCACTTTTTGAATTTGTGATCACGCATACTACCACGGCAAGCCTAACAAAGTCCCTTCTGGGTCTCCGTAAAATGCATTTCATCATTGTGTTCTTGAATAAGAAATACGTAAACTCAGGGCTCCACAATATATCGCTTTAGCATCAATATTGTGATGTGTGCATCCGCGATAGTCACATCGCAGCATGTGCGATGTCAAGTATAGGGATCGTAGATCAGTTCGGAATGCATTAATTGCAAAGTTTAACCATAATAGAGTAAAAGTTTGTCATTCACATGTTTTTTTAGACCTATCAGTTTCAAACCAGCTTCAAGTCAAGTCATATTTATTTATATAGAGCTTTTAACTAGGGCTGGTCCAAATACCATTTTTTGAGCTTCGAAGCTTCGGTAGTAATGAACATCGATTATTTGAAGCTTCGGAGAGGGGGGGCTGAACATATTCTTCTCTCTAATAAAGGCAGGAATCTCTGTGTCTGTATGTCCGTTTGCATTTTGATTATTTCGAGAACCGTTCATCCAATCGACTTCACAAGCGAGTGCAGTGTCACATTTTGTGCAATATAGATGGACACGCGAGACACAACACATTCTGAATTAATAAACTTTTAGTAAACTACAGAACAGTGCGAGCGGGAAGCGGCGCACCTCACGCAGGCAGGGCGTTATATGCTCCGAGAACGGACACTGCACTAGTGATATAAAACGCACACACACAGGTCTGTTAAAGCTAGGGTAGGTAATGTTGGAGAGCTAGCCAGATTTGAAAGTGGCACCTCTTCTAAGCTCCGCCCCCTCCTGTCAGTGCTCCGTCCAAAAGCTACGCCCCCCCCCCACAAACATGAACGCGCATCCACATTTGGAGTCAGCTGCAGGTCACAGGAAAGCCGAGTACTTCAGCACATTATGGGCATCAACCAAACTACGTCATGTTCTCATTCACCTGTAAGTAAACTATATTATTATTACAATGAATGCAATAAAAAAAAAAAAAAACATGGCTATTGTTAGTAATGTTACTCGCAGCTTTCAGGCTAACGTTACACGTTTGGTGTTGTATGAACTCGGAAATGTAGCTATGTGTCTTTGGATAAAAGCGTCTGCTAAATTAAATGTAAAAATGTAACGTTTTGTTTTGTTACTATCACTGGCAAACGTGAATTTTATGTTTTTATAAATCTTCGTTATTTTGTCAGGGGCGAGTAGTTACAAGCAAAGCTGGTATTGGTAGTTTTGGCTGCATTTTTTCTGCCATTGTGCCGCAAACTCCTGCTTAGTCGGTAGTGAGCTAAATGTTTCCGGAAACGGTGACATGTGATTAGTGCACGCAGGGCTGTGCACGCAGGGCTGTGCACGCAGTGGTGCTCGGGCACGAGACATGAAGGCATCTGATTGGTTCTTTACATTCGCACCGAATGGCAGTGATTGGTCAGAGTTTTTACTGTCCTACAGCTGCTACAGAGGTCAGATTTTTTTCATTCCTTTTTCTGAACACATAATGTATTGACTACTATCAGAATGGAAGGGCCATTTCACCCAGTATAAAAAAAAAACTCTGACCAATCACTGCCATTCGGTGCGAATGTAAAGAACCAATCAGATGCCATCATATCTCGTGCCCGAGCACCACTGCGTGCACAGCAGTGATGCGCGGGTCAATGTATAAACAACCCGCACCCGACCGACGTTTTCAACTAACCCGCCCGCAACTCGGACCGCAAAAAAAAAGAAAGAAAATATTGTACCCGACCCGCGTTTTTTAAAGTAGCTATAGTAAATGCTCATCGTAGCGTCATTGGGCCGTAGACGGAGGAACTAGGGGTGCGCATTTTTCAGAATGCTGTATGATATAGCCTAGTGTTTTGTAATAAAGGCTTGATTTATTCATTTATTTCGTTTCATTTTCTTAACAATTAAGATGCTGCATGTGTTTTTCCAGTCTAATCGAAGTGTGCGTCTCTCCCCTGACTTTCCCTACAAAAACCCCCGCCCCCTCTCAGCAAATAGGCTACATAAAACTGACATTACTGAGCTATATGCGTTTAAAAGTAGCCTATTAAAATGGCACAATGGCATTGCTCAGTTCAACGTGTTGGGAAATCGGGCATTTTGTCCCGCGTCAGCTTTTATTCAAAAGTTAATAACGCGCTCAACATTCAGGTAAATAAGGATTTCCCACTGTCATCTCTGCAGACTGAGCTTGTTCATCCTCGCGCAGTTATTCAGCCAATAAAGTGTAGACCTATGTATTTCATAGAACATTGTGTCTAGTAGGCCTACTACATAAATTACAAAGGTTTAATTGACATCTTTATTTCAAACGACCCGACCGACCGCGACCCGAATATTAGGGCTGGGCGATATATCGCATGACATTGTTAGGCGCATCTCGTAGGTAAAGCCGTTTCCTTGATTAGTAGTAAATCGCCATCACCTGCTTTCAGATGTAGTGGCATTTACTACACAGAGCCGTAGTTAACTGACAAGCTGAGCAATATCGCATAATTATCGCGGACGTATCGCCTGCGATAATTAATGCGATATGGCTCAGCTTGTCAGTTAACTACGGCTCTGTGTAGTACAGGGGGTCCTCAACTCTGCAGCGCGAGATCCACTTTCCTGCAGAGTTTAGATCCAACCCTAATCAAACACACCTGAACAAGCTAATCAAGGTATTCATGATTACTACAACATTACAGGTACACAACAACATCCCCAGTGTTAAATCAACATTGCTCAAGTACATATTGTCCCATTCTACGAGTGTTAAAAGTGTTAAAGTTAATGAGATAATTAAGTGATTAATTAAGGGATGATTGAGCATTAGTGATGAACACCTGATGTTAACAACTCCACAAACAGCATTACCAGCGTCACTTAATACTAACAAGATTGATTTGATTTCTGCCATGCTTCTACAGAAGTTATTTTTGAGAATTAACAGAGGTTTAAATGTTGATGTTTTATTGGTAAAAATATAATGCCACCATTATAGAGATCAGTGTTTGCTTTAGTTGGGCTGTTGACCCGTCACTTTCTTTGATAAATTTTATTCTGCAATAACGAATATAATGTTATTAAAGCAGTAAAATCAGAATATGATAGTATATCATTGGAACCTGAACTTATTGAATGTAAAAAGTCACTAATTAATGTATTGTTATTAATACATTTGAGGAGTTTGCATTGTCTACCCTGTGAAACTACAGCATGGGAAATACGTTTGGCATCCATAATTTATCGTGTGGAGTTTTAAAACTGTTAAGTGCATACAATATTTTATTCTGCAGTATTTACCGAACTCACACACAGCAAAAATCAGCATATGAATCTCGACAATGGTGACAATAAACAAAAAGTTTCATGCTGCAATGCATGCTGGGTATCACAATTTGACAAAAATCCCAGCATGCACTGCAGTATGGAAATTATTGTCACCACTGTTGAGGATTGTATGGTAAGTGTTGATGTTTACGTGTATATTTACATTAGCAGTTTAAGCACTGACAATTGTTTAATATAATTTTTTTTTACACATTTATTATACCTGAATGAATAACTAAAATAAAATAATAAATTTGTGACATTTGACCTTTAACAAATAACTCTTTATGAGTTTTTTTAAAAAGTATTGCAAACATAAAAGCATATTTGTATTTTGAACTCTTTGATCAGCCAAGCTCAAGTGATTATCGTGAAACACTATTGCAAATACTTAAAGAAGCTTACTTTGGAAAATAAATGGGTCACGAGACCAACTAAAGCAAACATTGACCACCATAATGGTAGCATACTTTTTTGATCACTTAAATATCAACTCTCAACAATCAATTCCGTAGACGTCTGACAGAAATAAAGTCAATCTGGTTAGTAATAAGTGAAGCTGGTAATGCTGTTTGTGGAGTTGTTAACATCAGGTGTTCATCACTAATTAATCATTAAGAGCTTGATTAGCTTGTTCAGGTGTGTTTGATTAGGGTTGGAGATAAACTCTGCAGGAAAGTGGATCTCGTGGTCCAGAGTTGAGGACTCCTGGTGTAGTAAATGCCGCTACATCTGAAAGCAGGTGATGGTGATTTACTACTAATCAAGGAACCGGCTTTACTGATGAGATGCGCCTAACAATGTCATGCGATATATCGCCCACCCCTACCGAATATCATTAAAAATATTTTTGGATGACTCATAACCGCGGGTGACCGCCTGCACCCGCTCATTTTGGATCAACCCGCGCATCACTGGTAGGTAGGCTACATGCAGCTGACACCAAATGTGGATGCGCGTTCATGTTTGTGGGGGGGCGTAGCTTTGGACGGAGCACTGACAGGAGGGGGGCGGAGCTTAGAAGAGGTGCCACTTTCAAATCTGGCTAGCTCTCCAACATTACCTACTCTAGCTTTAAGCAATACTTTTAAGGTAGTCTAATATTTTTCTGACTAACAAATTACTGACACAGTAAAGGGTAGATTTAAATATAAAGAAAAACAAAACTTAAAGAAAAACACAATTTAAATAAAGAAAAAACTAAATTTAAATAAAGAAAAACGAAATTAAGTTAAATTAAAAACGAGATTCATTTAGATTGATAATAACTGGTAAAAAGGCTAATAAATTTTGTTTCTATTATTCTATTTTCCACTATGTCAAAGCAATGCAGCTTGACCCAAAACACAAGCTCAGGCATGCACTTCGATCCATACAAACTCCGCTGTTCTGCGCTCTAGCCAGAGAATCCCCTTGCATGAACACTTATCCTGAATGATTCCGTTTACCGACATTTATTGCCCGGCTTTCGACTACGCTCCCCTGTCTGCCATGTACATAACCTGGTTTTGTTCATTAAATGTTCTGATCTGATGTTTTATTTTATAATACTTAAAGGTATAGCGGAGGATTTTCTTTTTCCGGGTGGGTAGCCAAGTCAACACGGTGATCTCACAGTGATCTCATCATGTGGTCACAACGTGAGCAATGTGAGTTCACAGTGAGCTAAAAGTGTAACCTCACAGCGCACTCACTGTGTGCTCATGGCCGCAATATGAGCTCATCCCAGCTAGAAATGTTATTGTTCTATGAATGTTTTGGGAGCATTATATTATGTTATGGTTTCTGTAGCTAATTTTATTTTTTGTTACCAGAATGTTCTCCTAAAAAGTAGGATAACAGTCTCTAAAAACATTTTAAAAATGTTTAGTGATTACATTGATAGAACAATATCCCCTAACATTATTATAAGGGTTTAGCGGGAAGTTTCCCAGCAGACACAGGACTGATCCTCTTAAAAGAGGTTTAGATGTCGAAGTTGGTTTGAAAGTAGTTGTTTGGTTTGGTCACCATTATGGAGGTCAGTGTTTGCTTTAGTTGGGCTCTTTGGCCTTGACTATTTGATGTTAGTTTTTCTCTGGCTGTTGTGTTTGTTATAGAAAGAGAAAATGTGAAGTATATACACAGCAAAAACTCCTGGGAGATTATATGAGTCCACACTCAAGAGTGTAAAGTGTTAAAATATGAGTGTTAAATGAACACTCAAGAGTGTTAAAGTTATTGAGATAATTAAGTTATTAATTGAGTGATGATTGAACATTAGTGATGAACACCTGATGATAACAAGCAGAATCACAAAAGGAGAAAATCTCAAATTGTAAGCCACCATTATGGAGATCAGTGTTTGCTTTAGTTGGGCTCTTGACCCTTATATTATTCACTTAAAATGTTGATTGCCTGCTGTTATTATAACAGACAGATGAACAAAGAAAAAGTGATCTATTGGTTATGATAATCATAATTTGAACTTGATCGCTGAACCCTTATTTCTGATTTAGATTTATGTTGTTTATTACAGCATAACTGTGATTATACATAAATATCCAGAATTTTGATAAACAAATACGGAATAATTTATTTTAAAGTTGTTTTGAAAAATAAAATCTTCATTTTAGGCACACACAGACATGAAGATTCAGACTATGCATCTCAACAATGGTGATGAGCAAAATATTCAATTAGGAAAAGGAAATTACTTTGACGAATCAGATCATAATTTATTAATTCCGCAATGCATGATGGGAGCCATTAATGAGTTGATTGGTGGCAGCCACTGCAACATGCTTTATTATTGTCACCATTGTTGAGATTCACAGGTTGATTATTGATCTCTGTGTTTTTGATCAGAACAACTATTATTGGATTATATTAAAAATACTGAAAATCATATGATTTAGAATCAGAGAGCTGCTGTATTAACAAGTTAAAACCAAAATATCTTAATATGATTTGATCATTTCAGATCACAATATGATTATGCCAAAACATAACCGACACTATCAGATCACAATTTCTCTTTGTTCGTCTTGACTGTTATTAATCTGTATCAGCAGACAAGCAAAATCTAAAGTTAATAATAAAAGGGTCAAGAGCCCAACTAAAGCAAACACTGACCTCCATAATGGTGGCTTACAATTTGAGATTTTCTCAAATTTTCTTTTCTTTTTTTTTTTTTGTAATAAGTGAAGCTAGTAATGCTATTTGTGGAGTTGTTTAATAAAGTTGGATCCTGACATCAGAAAAATGTTTAGACGTCAACCCAATTTTTAATTTTCAACCAAAATTTGACATCTGAGTGATGTTGGAGTCCACGTCCAATAACATTTTTAGCTGGGATGAGCTCATATTGTGACCATAATATGAGCACACAGTGAGTGCACAGTGCGGTTACACTTTTAACTCACAGTGACCTCACATTGTGATCATATGGAGAGATCACTGTGAGATCAAAGTGTTGACTGGGTATACTATTGGTCCACCTAAGTGTCAATCATTCTGGTGATATGTTTACGTAAGGCCGTTCACACGCTGGCGTGCGCTAAAAGCACAGGTTGGGCTTCACACTGATGCCGCAGTCGCGAATATTCTACTAGACAGGTAAAGTTTGTCATGCTATTTGGAGAAATCTATTTAAAATCACTGCTAGTAGGCGTTCCCTCTCGGAGCAAATAGAGTGTTGCGCATGTGCATTTTTTTTAAAAATTAGAGAGGGTGGGTCTTTTCTTAAATTAGGAAAGATCCTCCGCTATACCTTTAAAATAAATTTGTATATTCGTTTTGTTAGTTTTTTTTTATCTCACAAATGTATGACTTTTGGAAGTGCAATTTGATTGCACTTGGGACGACAACACACACACACGTTCCCAGCACTTTTAGAAACAGGGGATTCTGTCCCCCCGCATTTTTTTTGACCCAGCACCAATATTTCCGCCCGTGTTCTCTGATTTGTTACTTAGACTTGAGTGAACTAACATTCAGCCAATCACAGCGCGAATCATCTCTTGGGTGTGTCTGCCATGAGCTTCAAATCTTGCGGGAGATCAGCAGAAAAATAAAATAAAAAAGCTTTTACGTTACTGTTGTGTTGGGTTCTTTTACAAATAAAGACCGTTGCCTTGAGTGTTCAACAAGCCGCTTTATTATCAGGCTGCAACAATAACATTGTGTCTCACTCGCTCTTATCCGTACTCCCCATCCTACATGCCCGTGTTTCCCCCTAGTGGGTAACATGTAATATAGATTACACCACATCCCCCTTACTGAAGGTAAGTTAACTACTCTTAGCTGTAACTCAATTCTGGGCATAAACATTTTAACAATTTTCATACTATTTTCTGTTCCCTTATCAAACAGGTATTGAGACATTAGAACATTTTCAATGCAAAAACTGGTATTAGATTAAGGCATATTCAGAACTTATTCAAAGCATAACAGAAATGTTAATGCATTTTTCTTTTTTACAGATCCAGTCTTTTTGGTTTTACCACTTCTCTACCAGACCTTGTTCGAACAACATCTGGTGCTTGATGTGCTTGTGGCTCAGAAAGTATCTCTGCAGGAGTGTTTCTTTCATTAGACTGGGTCAGTTGTGATTCAGTATGAGTCTCTGATATCGGCAAAGGCACAAGATGACTGCGATTCCTTCTGATAGTTCCCTGCGGTCCACTGATGACATAGGACCGTGGAGTTGGGTGGACAGATGTCACTCTGCCTGTTGCTTTTGCATTTGCAATCCAAACAGGGTCTCTGGCTATCAGTTTATCCAGATCTCTTGTTCTGTGTCTTTTGTTGAAACATTTGGTTTGTCTCATCCTTCTCTCCCTCTCTACATGACAAAGTTGTCGAAGATTTGGCACACAAGGCTGTAAGGCCTCTGGTAGCATCGGCAGGGTGGTACGAAGTCGACGTCCCTTGAGTAGCTGTGCAGGGCTGTAGCCATTTGCCAGCGCTGTGGTCCTATAGGCTAATAAAGCTCTGTACGGATCACTAGCTTTCTTGAGGAGATTTTTAACTGTTTGGACAGCTCTCTCCGCCTCGCCGTTGCTTTGGGGGTACCTGGGACTACTGGTCACATGCTCAAAACAGTATTCACTTGCGAAATCTTTCATTTCCTGACATGCAAACTGCGGGCCGTTATTCGTGATCAGTAACTCTGGTATTCCATGATGTGCAAATATTGATTTAAAATGCACAATGACATTGGCAGAGCGAGTTGGGCTGAGCTGAGCGATCTCTATATACCTAGAGAAGTAGTCCACTAGTAACAGGTAGTTTTTATCTTTCAGAGCAAACAAGTCAGCACTTATCTTCTGCCATGGTCTTTCAGGTAAATCTGTGGGCATTAAAGGCTTTCTTGCATTGACTCTTTCCTGTATGCACTGTCTGCATTTGAGGACAAGTTCACTGATCTGGTTGCTTAAACCTGGCCACCACACTGCCTGACGGGCACGCTCTCTGCACTTAACCACCCCCTGGTGACCCTCATGTATTTTGTCCAAAACTGAGTTTCTCATGTTAGCAGGAATAACTAACCTTGTGCCCCTGAGTAGTAGTCCGTTGTGCACACTCAGAACAGCTATCTCAGGCCAGTAGTGCTTCACCGCTCCTTGCAGCTGCGATCGGGCCAGCCTTCTGTACAGTACCTTATGACTTGAGAACAGACGCTGTCAGACATCAGCTGCTCTTGAAGATCTGCCACACAGCAAACACTCCAGTGTTAAATTAACACTCCTGGGAGTTTATATGAGTCCAGACTCAAGAGTGTAAAGTGTTAAAATATGAGTGTTAAATGAACACTCAAGAGTGTTCAAGTTAATGAGATAATTAAGTTAATAATTGAGTGATGATTGAGCATTAGTGATGAACACCTGATGTTAACAAGCAGAATCACAGAAGGAGAAAATCACAAATTGTAAGCCACCATTATGGAGATCAGTGTTTGCTTTAGTTGGGCTCTTGACCCTTATATTATTTACTTAAAATTCTGTGTGCCTGCTGTTATTAATTTATAACAGACAGATGAACAAAGAAAAAAAGTGATCTGTTGGTTATGTTATGACAATCATAATATGAACTTGATCACTGAACCCTTATTACCCTTATTTTAAATTTCTGTTGTTTATTACAGCATAACTGTGATTCTACATAAATATCCAGAATTTTTGATAAATATTGAACAATTTATTTTAAAGTTGTTTTGAAAAAAAAAAATATTTCTTTTAGGCACACACAGACATCAGGATTCAGTCTATGCATCTCAACAATGGTGACAAGCAAACTATTCAATTAGGAAAAGGAAATTACTTCATATAATTTGTTCATTCCACAATGCATGATGGGAGCCATTAATGAGTTGATTGGTGGCAGCCACTGCAACATGCTTTATTATTGTCACCATTGTTGAGATTCACAGACTGGTTATTGATGTCTGTGTTTCTAAATAAAGTATTTAAAAGTATCTTGATCAGAACAATGTTTATTAAATATTTTGGATTATATTAAAAATACTGAAAATCATACGGTTTAGTATCATAAAGCTGCATTATAAACAAGTTAAACCAAACTATGTAAATAAGTTTTGTTTATTTCAGATCATAAGAAATAAGATTTTCTCTTTGTTCATCTGACTGTTATTAATCAGTGAACGCAGACAAGCAAAATCTAAAGTTAATAATATAAGGCTCAAGAGCCCAACTAAAGCAAACACTGATCTCCATAATGGTGGCTTACAATTTGTGATTTTCTCTTTCAGTGATTCTGCTTGTTAACATCAGGTGTCTTCAATAATGCTCAATCATCACTCAATTAATAACTTAATTATCTCATTAACTTTAACACTCTTGAGTGTTCATTTAACACTCATATTTTAACACTTTACACTCTTGAGTGTGGACTCATATACACTCCCAGGAGTGTTAATTTAACACTGGAGTTTTTGCTGTGCAGGTATTTACTGCTTGTAGGAAGACCCTCTAGCACAGATTCAAGGTAAATATTAGTGTCCTCCATAAGATCTGTATCAGCGCCAGTAACACTGTTTGTAAGCGGTAAGCGTGAGAGTGTGTCCGCTGTGGTGAGACTTTTGCCGGGGGTGTGCTTTATTGTGTATGAGTACCTCATTAAGCGCATACGGAATCTCTGTATCCGCGGCGGAAGCGCATCCAAAGCTTGTCCTCCCAGAAGACTCACTACTGGCTTGTGGTCAGTTTCGAGTTCAAAGTGAAGGCCTAGGATAAAGTCATTAAACCTCTCACAGGCCCCACGTAAGAGCCAGCGCTTCTTTTTTCCACCTGAGCGTAGCGCTGCTCTGTAGGTGTTAATAACCAGGAAGCATAAGCAACTGGTGACCACACATCTCCCTCTTTCTGCAGCATGACTGCCCCCAGGCCAAATGAAGAGGCATCCGCGGAGATTTTCTGTGGCTTATTCGGGTTGTAGAGCTGTAACACAGGAGGAGAAGACAGTTCTTGTTTAAGGTTGTGAAACGCCTTTTGCTGGTCGTGTCCCCAGTACCACATGTTCTTGGTTGAGAGTAAGTCTCTCAGTGGTTTATCCTTTTCCGAAAGGTTTGGAATAAACTTCCCCAGTTGGTTCACCATACCGAGAAAGCTCCTAAGCTCACTCACGTTGCTTGGCTCCTTCATGTCCTGAACAGCTTGGGTTTTGTCTGGATCAGGACTCATTACATCTGCTGAGACGATGAATCCCAGGAATTTTACTTTTCGTTTGGTAAACTCACATTTCGACATGTTCAATGTAACGCCGGCTTTCTCTGCCTGCTGCAGGACAGCATGCAGTCTTGTGTCATGCTCCTCTACGGTCGATCCCCAGTAGGGCTGCAACAAACGATTATTTTGATAATCGATTAATCTAACGATTATTGGACCGATTAATCGACTATTCGTCGATTATATTGACGACTAATCAGTAAGTTTGGAATGATTATTCAGCCTTTTCAATAAGTTAAAACATTGAGTTATACATATTATAATCTTTAAAAAAAAAAAATTCACTTCAGCTTTTGAAATGGTGTTTTAATGAACTTTAATGAACCTCCAACTAAACAGGTCAACAAAAATAAATCAGCTGCATTGCAGACAAAAACATGTTTGAATGTAAATATCTCTTGGCAGCAGTATTAAGAGCTTTATTTCTAAAACCAAGTTTTCAGTTAGTTTAATGAAAAGCAGTAAGTAACTCGTGTCCTTTCTGCACTGGCTTTTTTTTTGGATTTTCAAATAAGTGCTGAATTAAAATGAAGGAAGGTCAGCATATCAACATGTTCACGTGACAAGCTTGCTCTTTTTTGTGAGCAAATGTTTCCTGCAGCTGAGAAGATCCGTTCTGCTGGAGTGGATGTTGCACACAGCAAAAACTCCAGTGTTCACAGAAAACACTCCAGTGTTAAATTAACACTCCTGGGAGTTTATATGAGTCCAGACTCAAGAGTGTAAAGTGTTAAAATATGAGTGTTAAATGAACACTCAAGAGTGTTAAAGTTAATAAGATAATTAAGTTAATAATTGAGTGATGATTGAGCATTAGTGATGAACACCTGATGTTAACAAGCAGAATCACAGAAGGAGAAAATCACAAATTGTAAGCCACCATTATAGAGATCAGTGTTTGCTTTAGTTGGGCTCTTGACCCTTATATTATTTACTAAGAATTCTGTGTGCCTGGTGTTATTAATTTATAACAGACAGATGAACAAAGAAAAAAAGTGATTTGTTGGCTATGTTATGACAATTATAATATGAACTTGATCACTGAACCCTTATTTCTGATTAAAATTTCTGTTGTTAATTACAGCATAACTGTGATTCTACATAAATATCCAGCATTTTTGATAAATAAATATTGAAGAATTTATTTTAAAGTTGTTTTGAAAAAAAAAAAATCTTCATTTTAGGCACACACAGACATCAAGATTCAGTCTATGCATCTCAACAATGGTGACAAGCAAAATATTCAATTAGGAAAATGAAATTACTTCATATAATTTGTTAATTCCGCAATGCATGATGGGAGCAATTAATGAGTTGATTGGTGGCAGCCGCTGCAACATGCTTTATTCTTGTCACCATGGTTGAGATTCACAGGCTGATTATTGATGTCTGTGTTTCTAAATAAAGTATTTAAAAGTCTCTTGATCAGAACAATGTTTATTAAATATTTTGGATTATATTAAAAATACTAAAAATTAGTATCAGAGAGCTGCTTTATAAACAAGTTAAACCAAACTATGTAATTAAGTTTTGTTTATTTCAGATCACAATATGATTGTCAAAACATGACCAACACCATCAGATCACATTTTCTCTTTGTTCATCTGACTGTTATTTATCAGAAAACACAGACAACCAAAATCTAAAGTTAATAACATAAGGGTCAAGAGCCCAACTAAAACACACACTGATCTTCATAATGGTGACTTACAATTTGTGATTTTCTCCTTCAGTGATTCTGCTTGTTAACATCAGGTGTCTTCAATAGCCTAATGCTCAATCATCACTTAATTAATAACTTAATTATCTCATTAACTTTAACACTCTTGAGTGTTCATTTAACACTCATATTTTAACACTTTACACTCTTGAGTGTGGACTCATATACACTCCCAGGAGTGTTAATTTAACACTGGAGTTTTTGCTGTGCAGGAATGCAAAGAAAATAAATTTTTTGCAAAGAAAAAACATTTTATTTTAACTCTCTTAGTGGTTAAACTGTTGTTTAGTCATCATCTTTACTGGGTGTTTAGTTTGAAATCTAGAAGCAATTCACACTAAGGTAACAGTTTAATTTGTAAACATTAATGTATTTACTAACATGAACTAACTAATATGAGCAGCACATTTGTAACATTATTCATTTTTGTTAACATTTTTGTTCATGTTAGTTCATTGTGTTTATATTAATGTAATAGCTAACGTATTTACCTAATAGTGTTACAATAATAAAAACAGCCCTGACTCCTAAGCTCGATCAAGCTTTATTCTATGCAAAATAAATAATCACATTACTGTATTTATATTATAATTTTTAATATTATAACTTTTATTAATGGTAGTATTGCATTCTCTAATAAAGAGATTTACAACTAGTTAGTTAGCTTCACCTGGAGATTGAACACTCACCTCTCACCGGCTCCTTTTGATCCGGGATGCTTTCTCTTAAGTGCTCCAACATATGTTGTGCTCCCGTGAAACGCAAGCTCAGCCTTGCATGTATTGCACATGACAGCATTTTTAGTTGGCAGTTTTGTGAAACTTTCCCACACCTTACTGGTCCGAACTCGTTTACACTCCGCCATAATTCGCCGTTTATTTACTGTCTATGTAATTCGCGCTGTTTTTTTCTTCTACCGCAAAAGCATTTAAGGGCTGCATTACACTCTAGCGCTACAGCGTCGTAGCGGTCAAAATGCGATATTGCAGGCCCATACATTGGTCACGTGAGATTAAACGACTACTCGACAACAAAGATATTTGTCGACAATGTCGACTAATCGTTGCAGCCCTAATCCCCAGACCAGGATATCGTCCATGTGACAGACGACTCCCTCGAGATCTGCTGTAACCTCCGTCACCATCATGTTTTGAAAATGTTCAGGCGCGCTGGAGATACCAAAAGGTAAACGGTTGAAGTGGTACCTACTGAATGGCGTAATGAAGGTGGTGAGGAGTGCCGACTCTGTGGATAGTGGTACTTGCCAAAAGCCCATATTTGCGTCAAGTTTAGAAAAATACTGAGCACCTGTGAGCATGCCTAGTGTTTGGTCTACAGAAGGAAGTATGTATCTTTCACGACACACGGACTCATTTAAAGGTGTCATGTCCACACAGTAGGGCTGGGCGATATATCGCATGACATTGTTAGGCGCGTCTCATCAGTAAAGCCGGTTCCTTGATTAGTAGTAAATCACCATCACCTGCTTTCAGATGTAGCGTCATTTACTACACCAGGGGTCCTCAACTCTGGACCACGAGATCCACTTTCCTGCAGAGTTTAGCTCCAACCCTAATCAAACACACCTGAACAAGCTAATCAAGCTCTTCATGATTACTACAACTTTACAGGTACACAACAAAATCCCCAATGTTAAATCAACATTACTCAAGTACATATTGTCCCATTCTACAGAGTGTTAAAGTTAATGAGATAATTATATGATTAATTAAGTGATGTTTGAGCATTAGTGATGAACACCTGCTGTTAACAACTGTTTTGTCTACCGAATTGATTGTTGAGAGTTGATATTTAAGTGATCAAAAAAGTATGCTACCATTATGGTGGTCAATGTTTGCTTTAGTACATTGTTAGAAATTACCGGGTTTTTTTACAGTAAAATAATGGCAACAGTGTTGCCAGTAATTTACTGTTAATTGTACAGTTCTTTACTGTAATCTACAGTATTTTACTGTTATATACAGTTTGTTGCTGTAAAATGCTCTAAGTTAAAACTAATTTCACTTGCAGAAACCAACTGCCTTAAATTGACCAACTCTCATTTAAATGTATTAACTAAAATGTGTAATGCATTAATAATGTCAGAAAAGAGTTAAGAACTTCCATTAAAAACCACTTAAAACCTTAAGTACCAAAAAAAGATTTCCACTTGACCAGCAATTGCACAGTCACCGCCTGTTAAATAAAGCAACATGCAGCATATCATCGATGTTTCTAGATCTTCTGCTGGACTGAAGCACAGGCTCTACTCTTCAGCACAATGGTGACCCAAAAAACTACATTTTACAGTAAACTACTGGCAACAGTGTTGCCAGTATAAACCTGTTTTATAACTTACAGTTTATTACTGTTTAAATACTCTTCGTGGGTGTGTCTTTTTATCTTACACTGTTAACCCTTTCAACCCCACAGGAAAATCCACACTACAAAGAGTAAAAAGTAACATTGACAGGGTTGCAGTGAGATAATTAAGGGGAATATGTAAGTGATTGTTGAGCATTCGTGATGAACACCTGCTGTTAACAAGCAGAATTACTGAAGGAAAGAGGAACACAAGAACAGAAAATAGAGAAACACAAGAACTACAACTGACTCTCCAGCCATAACACATTATTACACGTATTATTAACCAGTATGACTTTATTTCTGTCATACATCTACAGTAGTTATTGAGATGTTTAATTGAAAATGTTTGATTTGAAGTTACCATTATAGAGATCAGTGTTTGCTTTAGTTAGGTTGCTGATGCCAATACATTAGTTAATCTCTTGCTGCTTGAGCTGAGTTTTTACAAGTCACACTTGTGCAAACGCACAGTTTGTGAATGATTGTGGTTTAATTCACTATCATGACAAAATCAAGATATAGCCATTCACTAAGGAGTTAATTCTCACTCATTCAGAGTTTAATTGTTAATTAAAAGTGTTTAGGTTACCACCACTGTAAAACAACAGCAACAATGACTAATTTATTTTAACACATGCATAACCAAAAAAAAAACAGCTACGCAGTTTTGTAGAAACACAGAAATATCACAAATTAGAACATGCATCTCAACAATGGTGGGAATATATATTTTTTAAATTATTATGCATGCAGCAGAGCATGCTGGGAGTTTTATACTATCCTGGTACCCAGCATGCATTGTGATATTAAACTTTTGATCGTCACCATTGTTGAGATTCATACGCTGATTGTTGATGTCTGTATGTGCCATAATTAAGCAGGAGTTAATAAAATTTTAATGCACTATATAATTTCAAAATTCTTTAGTTGACCTGATTAAGAAATATTACTGGATTTAATGTTGTAGATAAGCAGATATATGGTATTAAATCCATAAATTCAAAGTTTACATAAAAAAAGAGCAAAAATTCATGAATGTTTATGACATCATCAGAAATCCAACAACACCTGATCAACTTTCTCTTGACGTTTTCTTGCTGTAGCAAATGAGCTTTATAAACTCACTGTTACAACAGCCAGAGAGAGATGAATGGACAAAGTTTTTTAATCAAGGTACAAGAGACCAACTAAAGCAAATACTGATCTGCATCATGGTGACAACAACTTTATTATTAACTAAATCCCTGTTCATTCTCAGCAATAACTTGAAATAAATCATGTTAAACTGGTTTCACATTCAGTGTGGCTGGAAGTCAATTGTAGTTCTTGTGTTTCTCTTTTTCTGTTCTTGTTTCTTTGTCCTCCAGTGATTCTGCTTATCAGTGTTCATCAGTGTCTCAATTCACTCACTTCTTTTCATTCAAGTGGGACTATATTAGTGAACTAGTGTAGGGAATAGTGAATGAGGGTATAGGGTGTGATTGGGAACACAGCCTCTGAGTGTCGACTTTGAGCGCTGTTAATTCACAGTATATTCCTGTAGGTATATTCCTGTATATTACTGTTTTAATGGAAAGTGGTATAATATTGTAAGAATTTGGGGCTTTTTCTACAGTAAGGGCTAACAGTGTAGGTCTCGTGACCCATTTGAATTTCCAAAGCAAACTTCTTTAAGCATTTTGTAATATAAATGCCTTAGGCTTCGGACTCTGGGTCCGGATGAATTAGCTCAAATGATCCATAGGGAATTTTAATAACTAATCATGAGTAGATTAATATTCTGCATATTTCAGTTACATTAAATTGTCGAAAGTGAAAGTGGATTATATGAATATATGAATAATCAATCACACCGAATTATAATCCCTCATTCATATATCAATAATCTTACTTAACTTCGATTATGAAATAATCTTTAAGGGAAATCAATGTAATTATCAAATCGTTGTTCGTCCAGCGACCAACGTCAGATTAAGTGATTAATTTCTCAATAAAGTTATCCTTCCTTATAAACTCCAAGAAACACCAACCTTCTGGCCGTGAACCTTAATATTTCTGGTGTTTATAAAATTAAACTAACGTTACTTAAACAGGGAGCGCGGTAGCTATAACCTACCTCATTGACGTTTGTGGTTTTACGAGCGTTTTTTCACAGACACAGTCTTGAATACATTGTTTTAATAAATGCAAACTACAGAGTATAAACGGATTACACATAGTGATTATAGGTTTTATACGTCTATGTACAGTTACTTACATTAAACAGACAAGACAAAAACGGGTAACAGCTGATGAGAGAAAGAGAGTTATAGAGAGTTGGGGAGGGGCGCTCTGGGGCCCGCGCTCGATTTGATTGCGGGACAGAGAGAGAAGAGATAAAGAGAGGATGAGAGAGAGAGAGAAAATGGTCACGTGTGACCATAGAACAGCAACATCACAGACCTTTGAGAGAGACATCATCAAACACCTTAAAACATTAAAACTCGTGAGAGCTTAATACTTGCAAAAAGGTTCGTTTGCGTGCACGAGCTGTGTCCAGCCTGCGCGTGTTCTTGGAGCAGAGTGCGCGCGCTCGTGCTGAGGCGCGCGTGTTGGTTGCCAGAGCAAGCTGTTCGCGGGAGTTTTGAAGAAGATGCCTCTTTGGAAGGGAAGTTGCTGAAGGAATTCAGGCTTCGTTCGTGTGACTCGTAGGTGGAACGAACAAAGGAGAATTTGAAAAGGAAACAAAATAAACTTTTGTAAGGAAATAAAAAGTGGAGGGAACTCCTGGAGGAGTTCAGGCTCGGACTTTCACATGCTGACGACGGCAGGGAGAGCAGGGGACAAGAGCGTGCAGGAAGAGCGTTTGGCTTTTAAGGAATGTAAGGATAACGCCTTCTCCTGGTGGATGGTCCAATCACCTTCAGTGATTTGAGAGCGGGAGACTTTTCCTTTGTCTTGTCAAGACCCCAGTCTGTGTAGTTTATGACAGAGCTCCAGGACTAGTCATTTCTATGACTGGCAAGAATTCATATCGAAATAATCATACCATTGCAGTCTATTATCGAGATTCAACTCCGTTAGATTTAGAGAATTACAACGACATCAAACCACTTCAAATTAAGGTTATGTGATAACGAAGTTACATAAAATATACAGATTAGAAGCATTTAGATTTTGATTAGTACACTTTAAAACTTACATTAATGCCCAAAACCTGTCGCGACATATAAATGGCAACACAGAATGCATTTGGTAATGTTTTAAATATGATTCGTTCAATGAAAAAGTCTCTTGTGTGTGTGTGCTTATCTTGGGGAAAGGAATGCTTGGTGTCATATTACGTGTCTCTTTGGGTGTGTGTGCGTGTTGTAATGGAGAAAGAGACAACGCTCTCATCTGGTCACACAACGAATGAAGTGTATTAAAGAATCACGATTCATTGATCGAAAAGCAGCAGTCCATTATTGCTACATATTCCCCCCTTTTTGTTCGATTAAGTCAGGGGATGGACTTCATCGAACAACAACTTAGCACAATGGATGACAGGTGGGTTTCAAGGCTGTTGGGCTCAGCTCACATGAGGTTGAGGGTGGTCGATGGTGTGGGGTTCTGTGAGAAACCGCCGGACACGGCTTTGTGAGCTTTGCTGTGGATGTTCACATCTCGTTGAGTCTGGCACAGGGTGAAGGCCAAGACGAGTGTCGGTGCGTGGTCGGTGACCTTGGAAAGATACAACAGTATCAGCTGCGGTCCAGGTTTGGACACAGGTGAGGGATGTGTTGACAGGAGCAATGTTCATGAGTTGGGACCCCCCTTTTCTCAAACCAGAGATCTCCTTCTGGATCTAAGGTGACGTTGTAGTTCTTAAAGGATGGGAGTTCCAGTGCTGTCTGGTACTCTTTGCTCGGAAGATGGTACCATGACAGGTTACCAAGGTGTGAGGTGGCACCTGTCGGTACTTGAGTCGGCATACTCTGGCTGAGCAGGTTGACACGGCTGGTTGTATCATGCTGTTCGTGAGTGACAGTGGCTGTGTGCGCAGGGTGTGTTAGCCAGCCATCGTTCACCTACAATCTTTGCTTGTGTTTCTGTGACTTGTGTGCGAGGCTTAGCTTCAGCAGGGCAGCGTGTGTGGCTGACCAGGGGTTGCAACTTGTAGAGTCCTCCAGTGTTGTCTCTGAGGACGGGCTTGCTAGGGCAGATAGTGACTGTCTTTGGTCAAGGTGCACCCGTGCAGGTTTGAGGCCGGGTACAGCAGGGTGTCGCTGTCGTGGTAGGCCACTACGCCTGGAGTGCATATCTTGAACTGGGTCCTGCTTTTCCAGGACCCGATGTTGACAATGTCTTTGAGCCTGTAGGCTCGGTTTGACTCGATGATGGGTAGGTTTAGGAGAAAAACCCACTTCTCTCTGCTCGGGGTTGACGTGAAGTGGGGTGGCGCAACCCAGAGAGTAAGCAAGGTGTGTTTGTAGAGGGTCAGCCGGCGTGGTGATGCTGGAAGCCAGCACAGTTCGCACAAGGCTTAAGAGTTTTCAGGTACGGTGGGATTGCACCTGTGGCTAGGCTGTCAGTGGAGGAGCTAACCTCCCACAGCATGTCTGTCGTTAGTGCTGTAAACAGCGGAGTCTGGGCAAAGTCTTTCTGGAAGATATTAAACAGCGGTTTCATTGAGTTCACAGTCTGGTTCGCTGCGTTGACACTGGACATACCAATGTTAAAAAGAGTTCTGGCGACAGCTACGGCTCCGAGCAACGCTCCCAGGAACCGTTCGGATCGGTGGTTGGTGCTTAGGAGTCCTGATTGCGTGGCAGTCACTTTCTCCAGTTGGTTGAGCAGATGTTCGACCTTGGCTTTGGCGTGAGGGAGGGGAGTCCTCTGTCCGTTGGCACTTGCCCAGGTGTATGGGGCTGCGGTGCTGGGGTGGTGTGCTCTGTAGACCGGGCAGGACTGGATGAGTCGACCATACAATGGCTGAGTGTAGGTTCCGCAGTCGGTAATCAGAAGTCTCAGTTGTTCTCTCGGTGGCAGCTGTCCTCTGGATGGCTGACAGCACAGCATGACGACCCACAGCAGCAACCTGGTACAGATGACAGAGAGAGAGAGAGAGAGAGGGAAGGAAGAGGCAAACGAGGGTTGTCTTTGGTTGGACAGGGCAGTTCTTTTGCTTTGTGGGTGGCAGCTAGGTTTAGCTCGCCCTTGGCCCATGCTTTGTCACATCTTTCTGCCAGCCTGTCGCTTGCTTCAATGTCTCGTCAGTGACTCTGGTGCTGTGTTGTGCCGCACATGATGCGTCATAGATAAACATTGGCATGACCCCCCCTTTTGCAACTGTTCAGCACAAGCTTTTGCGCTGTGATGTCAACAGGTGCAGAACCCTTAATGTTGTGTGTATGCAGCGTGTGCATGTTATGCAGCGGATTGAGGCACTGGCTGTCAGTGAGCTCAGACGGCGTGCAAGGGAGGCAGGAGGGGTATAAGTGGAGGCAATGCCAAGTCGTTGTTGTGGTGTCAGAAGCCCGCATGTCCGCTATGTTGGGTGTTGCAGACAGCGGAGCCCGCGTAAGCGGCACAGGGTTAGGCAGTGTAGCCTGTAAAAGTCTTATGCAGTGTGTAGTCGTTGCAACTGTGAGGGCGGGGTGGGTGGGTCGGGTGTGACCACCGCTTTCCGTTTAGTGCGCCAGGCTTGGCGCGGGCATGAGTTTGGTCATGTGGCTGCAGGTCAGTCTTGACCCTTGGCGCATTTGTTAAAGTCTTTTGTGGGCTGGAAGGTGCAGGGTAGCGAACTTGAAACTTGACCTGTTGCTAAGTCTGTGTCGTTGTGACTGGCTGTGGGAGTTCCCATGAACTGTGTGACCTGAACAGTCTGGCTCTGTGGAAAGTCTCGTGACCTCTGTGATCTGACAGTCTGGCTCGGGTGGCCTGTGTGACTGGAAGGGGAGAGGTTCTGGCACTTGGGCCCAAAGCGTTCGCTTTTTGAAGTCCAGTAAGGGCTCGAAACGATCCAGCAGGTCTTTGCACAATGATGAGTGGATGAGTGTTCATTGGTGAAACGTACACAGGGTGAGTCAGCGACATAAAACCTATTGACAGGTGGATTAGAGTTAGCTGTTCGAGCCGGATGCTATTTTGGCTGTATGAATGCACCTTTAGCTCACAAGTGTGGGATTCAAAAGTTCGATTCTGTCTCTTAGCTTCGACTTTGAGTCTTTTGAAAAGTTGAGATGAGATCACAGTGAGGTCTGCTCCTGTGTCTATCAAGGCTTCAAGTTTCACTTCCTTCTCCAAAGTGCAGGCTAGGTAGGGTTTCCTGGTCACCCCCCCTTTCAAGAAGGTTTCCCAGAAACTGTGGCACCGGGGCTGTTGTTGTCAGTCCGGAGTGAATGGTAGGTGTTGTCAGTTTGTGATGCACCAATGAGTGGGTGAGTGGGGCTGCTATTTGGTGATGTAACAGCAAAGTTCATGGGTTGCGATTTGATAACAATGTCTGGTGGGTTGTCCCCGGGAGGGACGTGTGGCTTGCTGCGGGGGCAGCTAGCCGGAACAGCACTTCCTGGGACTTTGTGATGTTGGTCCCAGGTGTGATGTGTTGTGCTGTTTCGTGTAGTGTGTGCAGCTGTCAGCTGTGGTGCTGGAGCGGAGCTGTCACTTGGTGGTGTGACAGCTCGCTCTGTAGTCTGTGGGGGACGAGCAGTGTTCGTGGTGCTTGGCTCAGGCAGATGGCAGTCAGACAGGGCGTTGGTTTCAGTTCTTATGCTTGGACATAAGATGTCTGGTTCGTCCTTGTCTCTCTTGCGATGTTTCTTGTGAAGAAACTCTTTCAGCATTCTCACGATCTCTGCTGTCTCCGACGTGGCTGCACTGTGTTTTTCTGGTGTGCGATGAGGCTTGGGCTTACCAGTCAGCATGTCGAGAGGGGTTCCAGGGCTGGCTTTCTGGGCTTGGAGTTCTGGACGGCGGGTGATGCAGGTCCAGAACCTCTTAGAGCGCTCGCTCCCGATGCTTTGGATGAGCACCGTCCCGGTTGTGCTGCCCTCTGCTGGCTTGGAACGGTCTTGACTCTGTGGTACAGTCTGTGACTGTGGTGCTGTTGGGCACCTTCTGTGTCTAGCTCTGAGCAGTGCTCAGAGACAGAGTCGATTGTGGGGTCTTTTACAGTCTTTTTTGGAAATAGTCTTTTGCTCGGTGTAAGCTTTGTGGACCAAGTCACGTAGCTGTTGGTAGTCCCCTTTTGACAGTCTCTGGTTGACGGTCTAGGAAGCTGCGCACGTCACGGCTAGAAGTAATTCTGAGCAGGCAAAACTTGTCCCAAGCTGTCACGTTGGCGACAGTTTGCAGGTGAAAGTCAATGTCTTGAAGGTAAGCATGTACATCATGGCCTCCTGCAAGGTTTGGAGTGAACGTGGGGATGTTTCTGGCCAACTTGTCAACGTTTGTGGGGGGAGAGCTGTGGCTGGGGGCCCAATCCGTCTGGAGGGGATTCTGACCCTTTTCAGCTCCGCCCCCTTCAGCTTTGGGAGCCGTGCCGCGCTTAGCGTTAAGTGTTCTCTGTGAGGGCCCCCCCCCTTTCTGCTGACAGGGGTTTTTGTTGGCTGGCTGGTGTGTACCGGCTGGTCAGGGGAAACTTTGTGGTGTGTGTTTCCCCTACCCGGTCACTATTAAGTCTGTAAGAATGTCTCAGTTCTTTGTGAACAATGTCAAGTTCGTCTCTGAGATCGTGTCTCTGCAGAGTAAGCTCATGGATTTCAGCTCTGGCCACCTGTAAGTGTTTTTCACAGGCTGTGGCTTTAGCGTGGTTTGTCTCTTAGTTCAGTCTTTGCTCTCTCGAGGAGAGCGTCACTTTGTTGGAGTCTTTCGTCGAGTTCTTTACAGGTTTCTTTCTCCGACTGTTCTCTTTGGTCTGTGTCGATCAGGAGAAGTAGCTGTTCTAGACGACTTTGGGTGTGGGCCTGGTTCCTCGGGCCTCCTCTGCTTGAAGCTTTAGCGCTGCTGCTTTCTGCTCCAGGTCGATGTGGCTCCTTTCGCTGAGCCGTGCCTGGGCGACGAGTTTGTGTGCGAGGCTTCCGACGATCTTGGCCCAGTCCTTGTAGTTGTAGCTCTGTGTCGGATCGTGGGTCATCAGTTCGACCAGGTCGGCGTCCAGCTGTTCTCGGCTCCAGGGCTCTGTGTCCAGCGGCGTCTCCGGGCAGGAAGTCGGTCGTCATGGCTCTCAACCACAACTCGAGTTCGTCCCACTGGGCAGCCATACTGGACGGCCGTGACCTTGGCACACTGTAGGCGAGAGAGAACACAGAACACACACACAAAGAGACCCAATGCAAGTTCGTTTAAAGGTTAACGAGCTATGATCATACGGTTATGCCGTTTATGAGAATTTTGGGGCTAACTGATGCCAACAGTTAGACAGTTCACGGAGCCAATTAACTTGGGTCGTCTGAGGACCTGCACTAGGGGTTGTGACGAGCAGTAGCCTGGCGGGTCACGTGGTGGCCCCGGCTGCTGGTGGTCACTCTACTGCTTAGCTTCTTTGATGGCTCTCTCAGGTTACTGTTTCTAGGTGAAATGAAAGAAACAAATCACAACAGAACAAAGGATAGAACAGATCAAAGTGGAAATAAGATCAAAACAATAGTAACACGGTATGTGTTAGAGAGAATAAGGAGGCCTAAGCCTATTACCACTGCCAGAGTTTACGATAGGGCCCTACAGGTGAGTGGGGGCTATCGGGGTAGAAAACCTAGGAAGACGGTGAGGCTTGGAGAAAGGAATATAGGCCAAACACTTAAATGACCGGGGAATATCTAATATTCTGTGGCTTATACTAAGTGTATGGGTTTTACCTTATTTAGTTTTGCCTGGGGTGAAATGAGGTCACTCAGGTGGGAGTCAGCGGCGCGGTCAACCTTCTCGACGGTCCCACACACTCGAGCGCAGTGGACCCGGGCCTTCTGTTACTCTGTGTACCACGGTGCGACCTTCTCAAACAACTTGCGACCTTACACACAATCTGGCAACGCCAAGGTGTCAACTGCCAGACAGCACGACAAAAATGGGGTTTTCACCGGAACCCGGCCCCTGCAGCAGGCCCTGGTTCAGGTAATTGTCCCGAAATTGCCTTGTGTGTCAGCTGGCGTGGTTGACTTTACCCCTTGGAGTGCTAAATTGCTGATGTAGCAGTTGCGTGCCACCCCCAATGGTAAGAGACAGAAGAGTCCGAGACTCACGCACGGCTGGTGTCGGTAGTGAACGACCAGGTGACCACGCTCGCTGGAAACCAACCAGAGATGACTGTCAAGTCACCACAGCGCCCTAGGGAGAACTACACATAAACACATAAAAGGGGTAAACAGGTGAAAGTTAAGTCAATTAAGGCTTTCTTGTTTAAACCAAGTTTAGTAATTATGTGTGTAGAAGTAAAGGCAAAGGCTTTGAAATAATGGTAAAACCAAAAAGGGAATTATGATAATGTTGGTGATTATCAGAATAACCTAACCTAAAAGAGAGATAAGAAAATTAGGAATAAAAAGTATAATAAATTTTTTTTTTTGAAAAAAAAAAAATGTAATAATAAAAAAAAATTAATAAAATAAAATAATGAAAAGACAGGATGACCCCAGAAGAAGAGACAGGCCGCAGTAGTGGGTTTGTCCCACAAGGGGGCGTATCTCTTTTCAGTGGTCAACTGGTTGGACAGACAAACTCATTCAAATTAAATTCAACTGGTTTTAAATTCAAATTTAAATAAGCCTGTGCAGAAATGTAAAAATCAGAGTGATATTTTATAATAATCCAGATGACGTTAAAGCATCAGTAATTACTATAAAATAATCAGAAGGGAAAGATGAAATAAGTACACACTTCAAAAGAGTGAAAGGGGATTAAGAGTGGCACCGATTTAGTATCCACAAGGCCACGCGGTGGCGCTGTTTCCTTCTAGTGGATGACAGTGGCTGCCAGCCAAACAAGATTTAAATCCAAAATTTAAATCTGATTTAACTCGAATTTAGATAAGCGTGTAAGGGAATTGAGAACTCAGAATGATATTGTACAATAATTAAGATGCATTAAAGTATCAGTAATTATTATAAAATAATCAGACGAGAAAACAGAAATAAAGCAATTCACACCGAATTGGAAACAGAAAAAACGAGTTGAATGGACCGCTTTAGCGGGTGGCGGCCACTAGGTGGCGGATTTCCTCTAACTGGGCTCTCAATGGCTGGGCTGGGATTTAATTTAAGTTTTAATTCACCTCTTGTTTGAACCAAACTCAAAGTAAATGTACCAGTCACAAGCAGGAAAATTGTCTAACACAAAATAATATTCGCACGAGCAAAGCTGGAAATGCCAATAATTATTGAGAATTTAGACATCAGCTAATTCACTATTCATCATAGAACACTTGAATTTAGCAGTACGAGAGCATTATCTGAAACGGCCACGAGATGGCGTAGTTGCGCTCATGCAGGCTGACGTCAGTGGGAGGCGGTGCTCACGCAGGGTGACGTCGTTGGGGCGCGTATTTTGAGACTTGAACACCTAAAAGGGACCCTCTGGGTGTTTAGTCCGCGGAATTACAACCAATTTTAAATGTGACTCTAAAGAGCTCAGAGCGTTCAGCTCAGTCACGTGCTGATTTTCTGTAATAGAAATAACAAAGGGACAAGATCTGCGGATCTGTGGGTGCTATTGCACAAGAGCGTGAAGCAGGGTTTCTTCGCTGCAAAACACAATTGTGAACACAGGAATTATCATCTGTTGTTGGGTTCCCGTAAACATTTAACCACAATAGCACTTATGATTTAAAAATGTCTTAGGTTTACAAAATGGGTAGCTAATCCAATTTTCAACCAGGAGTTATCGTTATTTTAACGATCTAATATTATCATTAGGCCTATTATCGAAACGGAGGAGACTCGCTCTGTTCCAATCTACCGCGTGAACAAAGAAAACTCGTTTGATTTCAAGCGGGCTGAAGCAATATTAATTACAGGCTGAACAGAGATTCTTTCCTCAGGACATTCATTGCCCTTTCAGCGTCTGTTAATATGCTTGAGCTGAGCTGGCTTCTGCGCCAGTCAGTTCTTCAGTGAGCGCGCGTGTGTTCGCACTAGGGCGCGCGCGTGGGTAACACAATAAGAATGTACGGCCTGTACATAGATTCTGTTCTCTTTACCCGAAACAATATTAATATAATACATCGAAGTTTATTTTAGCAATTAACAGGGGCTGAAAATGTTAAACATATCTAGCAGGGGTCAATTTGCTTTGACTGAGATCGGCTTCGTGCCTTCTAACAGTCCTTCAGTGAGCGCCGCGTGGTTTTTTGCCTTACTAGGGCGCGCTTGTTTCCCTCAATGGGAGCGCGTGGACTCTCGCTGGAGCGCGCGCGTTACATTAATACACAATATAGACAGACTGAAACTGATTTGCTCGTAAAACACAAAGTTTGAGATTGCCCCGCATTCTCCACCAATAATGTAATATAAATGCCTTAGGCTTCGGACTCCTGGGTCCGTATGAATTAGCTCAAATGATCAATAGGGAATTTTAATAACTAATCATGAATATGATTAATATTTTGCATACTTCAGTTACATTAAATTGTCGAAAGTGAAGGTGGATTATATGCATATATGAATAATCAATCACAACGAATTATAATTCCTCATTCATATATCAATAATCTTACTTAACTTTGATTGCGAGATAATCTTTAAGGGAAATCAATGTAATTATCAAATCGTTGTTCGTCCAGCGACCAACGATTAGATTAAGTGATTAATCTCTCAATAAAGTTATCCTTCCTTATAAACTCCAAGAAACACCAACCTTCTGGCCGTGAACATTAATATTTCTGGTGTTTATGAAATTAAAACTACTTAATGTAGTGAACAGGGAGCGCGGTAGCTAATCTACCTCATTGACGTTTGTGGTTTTACGAGCGTTTTTCACAGACACAGTCTTGAATACATTGTTTTAATAAATGCAAACTACAGAGTATAACGATTACACATAGTGATTATAGGTTTTATACGTCTATGTACAGTTACTTACATTAAACAGACAAGACAAAAAACGGGTAACAGATGATGAGAGAAAGAGAGTTATAGAGAGTTGGGGAGGGGCGCTCTGGGGGCCCGCGCTCGATTTGATTGCGGGACAGAGAGAGAGAGATAAAGAGAGGATGAGAGAGAGAGAGAGAATGGTCACGTGTGACCATAGGACAGCAAACATCACAGACCTTTGAGAGAGACATCAATCAAACACCTTAAAACATTAAAACTCGTTAGAGCTTGATACTTGCAAAAAAGGTTCGTTTGCGTGCACGAGCTGTGTCCAGCCTGCGCGTGTTCTTGGAGCAGAGTGCGCGCGCTCGTGCTGAGGCGCGCGTGTTTGTTGCCAGAGCAAGCTGTTCGCGGGAGTTTTGAAGAAGGCGCCTCTTTGGAAGGGAAGTTGCTGAAGGAATTCAGGCTTCGTTCGTTTGACTCGTAGGTGGAACGAACAAAGGAGAATTTGAAAAGGAAACAAAATAAACTTTTGTAAGGAAATAAAAAGTGGAGGGAACTCCTGGAGGAGTTCAGGCTCGGACTTTCACATGCTGACGACGGCAGGGAGAGCAGGGGGACAAGAGACAGGAGGAGCTTTGGGCTCTCTCTTTTAAACGA
>JARPMJ010006742.1:32500-49819 GCA_033366665.1 Phoxinus dragarum | reverse complement strand
CCTTTTTATCATAGTAAAATACATATCGTATAAGTATTGTTTAGCGTGAAACATGTGGAAGATTACTGGCAGTTGATTGATTAAATATTAAGCTATTTCCTCACAAAAGCGGTTTATTTAGTGTATTGAAGCCTTTTCTCCATTAACATCCGTTAAAAAAGCGGCCTCTGTTCTCCTTCCCCACAGCGTTAGCATTAGTCGTTACGCTCTTTTGGCTAAAGTTTGCTGGCTAGTCTTCCAGTGGCATTGGAAGAAAGTTCAACACTCTCACATCAACAATAAAAACAACAAATGTGATGTTTATCTACAGTTTTGCTTATTAGTATGGTTGAATTGGATCATCGTAGGTTAGCAGAAAAGACGTTGGTTAAAGCTACACTGTGTATTTTTTTAAGTTGATTCTTAGCAAAAAACACTTTGTTCTTTCAAAATTATATGCACTCATTAATGTATTATTACTTCCACCAACTAATCAAGTATTCTCGTAAGCGCAGAACCTGCCATTTATAATAAATACGAGTGAGTCGCTCGAATGGCGGAAGTCAAGTCCACCGTAGGAGTTAAAACACCCTCGGAGTGGGAGGGGCTAGAAAGTAATATATTCAGTTGGTAGTCATATACAATTTCAGTGCTAGAATGGAGTAATTCATACACAGTGTAGCTTTAATAATGTAATATTAAATGCATAAAGTATATTTTTGTAACTTAAAGGTATAGCGGAGGATCTTTCCCAATTTTAGAAAAGACCCCCGCCCTCTCCAATTAAAAAAAAAAAGCACATGTGCAACACTCTATTTGCTCCCGAGAGGGAACGCTTACATTAACTTTTACTAGCAGTGATTTTAAATGGATTTCTCCAAATAGCATGACAAACTTTACCTGTCTAGTAGAATCTTCACGACTGCGGCATCAGTGGAAGCCCAACCTGTGCTTTTAGCGCACGCCAGCATGTGAAATATTCACCCAAAAACACTCTGGTCTTGTTTCTATATTCTGCTGCCTTTCTCTTCTTATCATACACTTCGTATACATTTTTTTCTCTTTCGACACTCAGCCATTTTCAAAGGAATGGCTGAAACCGTAACTCATCACACATAATACACCAGAAAGCGAAAACTAGGGACGAGCACGTACGACGGCCTTACGTAAACATATCACTAGAATGATTGACACTTAGGTGGACCAATAGTATAGGCTACCCACCCGGAAAAAGAAAATCCTCCGCTATACCTTTAACATATTTAATTATTACAGAGATTTGCGTAATATTCTGAGATTGCATTGAGTCGTCATCTTTTCAGCTTCAACATTTCTCATCATGAGCGCGGGGGAACAGATTCTGACAGCTCTATGAGTTTTATTTGTTTCATGTATGTTCCTATTTTTTATTTTTTTGTGTGATGACAAAGAATGATGAAGGCAAACAAACTAGATTTCCATCTTTAAATACTGTGAGTTTAATACAATATTCTGCACAGGAGAAACGACCCTTCTGTTCGTTATTGGGCAGCCATTGATTCTCTGTGTCTGTAAAGTCCAGTTTGTCGTATATTCTCTCATAACCTCTGCGCTCTGCTGCATGTCAACAATGAGACACAGTCAATTATCCGTTCCTCTTCTGAGGTTACTCTCAAATCCTCATACAATTCATCACATGACTCTGTATTGAGACAACAGATCGATTCCTTTTTAAATGGAGGTAGGGCTGAACTTTAGATTTATCCACTGCTTCCCTGTGAAACCGGGAGTTTGTTGTTATAGAAATGGATTAGCAGTCATAGCAATCTCGATTCAGGAGATGGGCTAACAGATTTGCTCCCTCATAAAGTATAGATGAGAATGTTTATAAAATGCACATTGTTAATCCATAACCTCACTTTGCTGATTAGCTCCTTTTGCTGATTATTATGGATTCAGGGTGACCTAGTATAACCTGTGCAGCCTGTATACACGGATAAACTAATAACTAGCTTTTACTTGCGTCAATATTTGGCTTTATTTTTTCAATAATTTTCAATAATTTCACAAGTGTCTCTAAATAAACGGTATAGTTGTAGCTTGGAGGGTGTTGATGAAAAATAAGTGGGATTGGTGATGTCAGTTAAAAGGGAAAGTTAATTTACAATTCATATACAACACAAAAATAGAGAATATAATCATGGACAGCTGTGATTAACAAATTATTATTATTATTATTATTTTTGTGTGCAAAATGGCACCCAGGGACTTGAATTAATCGGTTTATATTTTTAACAAAAAAAAAATATATATATACTTAAGTATGAAACAAATTAGGGCTGTCAAAAGATTAATTAATCACATCCAAAATAAAAGTTTGTGTTTACATAATATATGTGTGTGTACTGTGTAGAATTATTCTGTATAAATACACACTCATTCATGTATATATTTAAGGAATAATTGCATTTATATACAGTATATACATTTATATAATTTATTTTATATATAAATATTTTATATATAAATATAACCAATTTTTCTTAAAAATATACATGATTGTGTGTGTTTTTATATAAATAATTATACACAGTACACACACATATATTATGTAAACACAAACTTTTATTTTGGATGCGATTAATCACGATTAATCTTTTGACAGCCCTAAAATAAATACAAAATGTTTGACTTTGTAATGCTATATGAGGATATCGATATTCACCAATCAGAATCAAGTATTCCTGTGTAATTCCTGTAAGTGGAGAACATCGGTCAAGTTATGTTAATAATTATACTTTCAAAACCGTTGCATATAATAATTGTTGCTGAGGTTTCTGAGTTTGCGTATACTTTAAATGCTTTCATTTTTACACCCCGAGAGGCCCGTTGAATTTACTGACTGTATAAGCAGCAATATGCCACAGATGCGGTAACCAGATATTAATATGAGAATAGCTAAAGCTGAATGAGGTTTCACACCTTATCCTTTACGTGCCTTTCCACATTTTCTCTTTCAAGCTGCTCATTGCTGGTGAATTATGAATCTGGTTATTCACAGACTGAAAGAGAGGTCCTCTTCTGTAATTTACCTGAGAAAATGTAATTGTCAGAAAATGTCCACATGTGATGCCAGTGAATACTCTTCTCAGAGCTGCGAGTGCCATGTCTGTTATCCACCATTTAAATGCAAATCAAACTCTAAGATGAAGGAATAACTGAAAATGTTCAAGCAACTTCAGAAACAGGTTCATTCTTTGAGTTAAAGTTAGAACAATATTGCTGTCTGTCCAGATTTCCCAGAGGAGATGCTGGTTGTTGGGATAGCCATTGACTTCCACAGTTGGAAAATATACTATGCAAGTCATTGGTGTTTGGTTATACCAACAGTGTTCAAAATATCTCTTTTGTGTTCAACAGAAGAAAGAAAATCATAAAGGTTTAGAACAACATGAGGGTGAGTAAATGATGACCATTACATTTTTGGGGGGTAAACTATCCATTTTAACACTCATAAGAGATGCTTTAATAGTTTTTATGATTTAAGGTCAACATCTACATTTTTTATGTAATATTTATTTTTTGTTTATTTTTATTTGGAGTAATTTCTGTGAATCTGTTCAAATGGTCTGACAGTGAATTAGCTCTTGAATGATTTGGTTGCATTATCACTCAAACGTACACTGAATTCCTCTGTGGCATTTTCCATATTTAAGTAAACATATATGTAGATACATATTGTGTATTATTTATATCATAATGGTGCATACAAATGAAAAATATTGAATGTGTTGAACATTTTTAGAACTACATTTTGACCTTTATTAAGTAAACATTGAAATCTACTTTATTACAATAGCTATGTTTCCATCCTCCTGTTTGTATGCATGTTGAGATATCACATAAAAATAAGCTGGATGGAAACACCAAGATGTGCATGAATTCTAAAAATGCACAAAAAAATTTGCATTGGTTTTATCCAATAAGAAGACATGAGCATAATTACAATAGAAACACATTTACCAAATAGAAATATAAACTCAGATGACTGGATAACTGGACTAACTAGCGGACCAATCACATCGCAGCATCTCAAATGTTGGTTTGGTGTTTCTGAAACGCCAGTAAAGTCTGTCATCAGAATGATTTGGTTTAATTCCCTCCAGAAGCGTCTCCGGCGATTGCATTCCCAAACACCAGCATCCGAACGCAAGAGAACATGACAGCGTTTATTGGCTTTCCTCTGTGCGCTCTGAGAGCCAACTCATTTATGATGGAGGAAAAAAAGATCAACAGTTTCTTTCCCAATTGCAGCAACTTCCATTTTTATTAGATATTTTGCACCAATTTCCCAGGAAAGTTACTCTTTTTCTCTTGAACACATGGGATGGAAACGCTGCTTTATTCGCAAATGTTCTGTGATATAAATTCACAACTTTTAATTAATGGAAACATAGCTAGCCTACTGATGGGCATGGCATTTCAAGAAAATGTTAAAGCCATCCATTCATCTGTCTGTCTGTCTGTCTGTCCGTATTTGCATAAATATATGCTGTGTCAGAGTTGTGGCATTTGTAAAAAGGCTTAAAATATAATTGTTTTATTCCAAATCATCCCAATTGACCACATGTCCCAGATGTAGAGAAATACGGAGTTAAACTCTATTTGCTTTTAAACCAAGGACTGCTGTGGGACGTTCCAATGAATTCCCTTGTTGATATGTGTGTGGACATGGCAACCTCTTATTAAAGCTCCCTTCCTTTTACAACGTCGCCCATTATTTCACTGTCTACATCCGACAGCTCTACCGCTGTCCGCACAATAACCGGCAACCCAACCAATCTCTGTTCAATTAAATGTTCTCGCTTCTCTTTGTGTTTCACAGCACTTGGAAAATTGAACACCACAAACAAATAGTTATTGTTCTGGACAAGCTGACCAAATTTAATTACACCTCCCGATGTCTTCGGCCAAATAAAGACACAGTTTGATAAATATATAAAGCTAAGTGTATGTATTGCCGTTGTGAATGGCTTTATAATGGAGAACACCAGCAGATGAATTACGCTTCCCTTTGTTGTGTGTGTTAAACTGGAATACTTTTAGCACTTCAGTCTGAGACGTATGTGTGTGTAGAGAACAGAACGGGGACAACAAAGAAATGTGCGGCAAGAGGAACCTCCACTGGGGCCGCAGATCAAACGCTAGTGGGATCAAACTGTGTCAAAATGGAGTCAAATCATTTCATCTTTCAGGCTCTCCTGATCCCCACGTCTATTTCATGACGACTCGCTCTGTATAGCGGACATATGTGAGCCTGGACCACAAAACCAGTCTCGAGTCGCACGGGTATATTTGTGGCAATATCCAACAATACATTGTATGGGTCAAAATGATCGATTTTTCTTTTATGCCAAAAATCATTAGGATATTAAGTAAAGATCAAGTTCCATGAAGATATTTTGTAAATTTTCTACTATAAATATATCAAAAATGTTTTGTTTTTTGTGAGTGAGTGCAGCACAATCGTGAACATAAATACACAACTTTAAAGGAGATTTTCTCAATGTTTTGATTTTTTTGCACCCTCAGATTCCAGATTTTCAATAGTTGCATCTCGGACAAATATTGTCATATCATAACAAACCATACATCAATGGAACACTTATTTATTCAGCTTCCATACGATCTTAATTTTAAAAAATTGACCCATGTGACTGGTTTTGTGGTCCAGGGTCACATACTTGGCGTTTACACACTGGCATCCACAGAGGATGCTTGTCCCCCTCTTTGTGTTTGGTTTGGGGAATTGTGCTCGTTCTTTAAGACTATTGCATGACTGAAAGCTATCAGTCGGTGTCAGTCGTGTATTCATAAATTAAAGGTACACTATGTAACTTTTGGCCTTCTGGCAGTTATAAAACAAAACTGCATGCGTTTTGCGAAAGGACATTGTTTTGGTTGTGCTTCGGCTCTGCGAGACTGTGCAGATGAATATGGGGTTACACTTCATTTTAAGGTGGTTACATTGTAATTACTCAAATAAGTAATATTAATTAACTACATGTATTACTATGGAGTTACATTTGGGATAGGGTTTGGTTTAGGGTTAGTTACTTGTTATTATGCATCATTTACTGTTATTACTATAGTAAGTACATGTAGTACTAGTAAGTACGTCACCTTAAAATAGTGTTACTGAATATGGTTTCTTCAGTAACACTTACACATTACACTGTTCGTCCACACACACACACACACACACACACACACACACACACACACACACACACACACACACACACTCCACACACACACACACACACACTCCACACCACACACACACACACTCCACACCACACACACACACACTCCACACCACACACACACACACTCCACACCACACACACACACACTCCACACCACACACACACACACACACACTCCACACCACACACCACACACACAGTTTAGGTGGAAAGAATCTCAAGCTGACAAGCTGAAGACGTTACTGTTGCTTTACCAATTAATAGACACGATACTTCATTTAAAATAAATTCTAGTACATCACTACAACAACTGTAATGAAATGAGTCTTTACAATAGATAATGCTTTACAATGAACTCTGTTAGAGAGCTACATAAGGCAATTCATAAAATACCTTACCCGTTAACTTAGTGACATTTCGAGTTGAGCAACGTCACAGTTCTCGTCATCACTGAAAAGCCAAAGCCTAAAACATGGGAAAAACATAGGGAGTAACATGTTGAAACACAGGAAGTAACTTTGGCAAATAAACAGATAAGTCACATGATCCGCACATGTAGATTTCACATGACTATACCAACTTGTCCACATGGCATGCGTGCCAGAGCTGTATTATACCATGAACACCATCAACTCTGGCAAGCATACTATGTGGACAACTTGTGCAACTACTGATGACATTGAGAACTCTTTTAGATGATTGATATACTTAAGGACAGATGACAGGAAAGTGAAATGTCTACTACATGCATTAGCTCAGGGTTAACACCTGTTTGCGGGGGTATTCTGGGAAAATTTTTAATATTGCTCGCTTTTCAGAGTGTTACACAAATGAGCTGCAATATTCTCTGAGGAGGAAGAAGAAACACTGATAGATTTAGTTGGCGACACATGAACTCAAGACGGCATGGACGCCTCCAGCTTTACGGTTTTACATGCACTTTGAAAGACTCCTTCATCGCCTGGCATTCAGTGAGAAGATCCATCATTTGGTGGGGAACAATAAAGAGAAGATCTGTTAGTGTAGTTGGTGGATAATGGCGAGAGTTGTGGAAGCTCCATGACGTGCTGGGTTTCATCAGTACTGCTCTGTGACTTGGCCTGAAGAGTGTTTAACATTTTAGCTCATTAGCTCTGAGATACATGGTTGAAACTGATAGCCTGGCAAGTTAGATACAGATAGCATAGCAAGGTGTTGAGTTGAAGTGCTGAGTTTTATTCCAAAATTAAATGGAAAAAAGACTTCAGTTATCACCACCCCACAGGCTGTCAGATTTACAAGCACGTTCCTCTTCTGCTCATGTTTGTGCTGAGGACTATTCTTGTGTTTATAAACACAGCAATTCTAGTCAGTAGAAATGCATATATTTTATTAGTTATATTAGTTATTTATTTAACTAAAACTGTTTTTTATTTAATTGAATTGATGCTTTGCATTAATCTGATTGTAAAGCGTCAGATCTAGTAAAGTCTCTAAATTATTATTATATTTATATCAACACTTATACAATAGGACCTTTTTAAATAGGACCCAATTTGAAGGACCTTCGCCTGGACCCGGTGACAACGCAGTGCTGAAGTGCCAACTAGTCTCTCCCTGTGATGGATCCCTTTACCACTCTACAGATAAAGCGGTCTGGATCAAGCCTTTAAGGCTTGGTTTGTAGGGAATTACAAACCTGCGCACATATATTCAAATGCACATAACTATAGAATTAATTATTGATGAGCACGCGAGCGCCATCAGCGTTTCTCACAGGTTCACGTTTAAAGTCTGTGTAGAGAGAACGGTGTCTCTAATTTAATAACTAATGCTCGTTGTGACGGAAGTGAATCAATCAAAGCTAACTTTAGCTGGAAAATATATTTATTCAAGAACCGCTATAAACACAAAACAATCTCTGTTACCTTAAATTATCCGTTTATCACTGTAAAGCCGTTTGAAGCCGTACATTGTTAAAAGTGCTATATAAATGAAGATGACTTGACTTGACAATATTTTGAAAATATGTCATCCCAAATTATCATATATCATATCATATCATTTATTATGAGTGGACAAACAACTCAACTCAAGGAAAACTGACATGACCACTATCCTTAAGACAGTACAGCTTATTAAACATACTGTATGTCTGTCCCTCACAGCGTTGTTTTAATTTTTGCAAATGAATATGCCATATATCCAGATGAAGGTCCATTGCTGCTGTTTAAGCAACTTCAGCAACTTGTAAGTGATGAATGCACGTGTGAAAGAATGATTCACAATCATATAGTGACACAAGTCTCAAAGACACATGTCTTAAAGGTACAGTAACTGCCTGTGTAATTGTAAAATGTTCAAGAAAAACATTTTTACCTTTTTTGTGTAAGAAACATAAATAGACCAGGCAAAAACTGCTATGAATGTGTATAAAATGACCCCTTTAATACTCTTTTGCTTGGGTTTTAGAAGCGCTACATTCTTCAGTGTACTTACAAATGACATATGAACCTCTTGTTTGAGTTCCTCTCTATATAATGGCGTTTTTGACACGGCACATAAATCTAGTCCGCCTCCTCTAACATTTGCACTGCTGCGGATATCTGATATGCGGATTAGTCTTATAAGAGATCTGCAGATGGAGACCTCTGCTGCCGTTTTCTATCTGCGCTTATTTTTCTCAGGATTCAGAAAGCAATCTTCTAGGTCCCTACTTTAAATAACATCTCCGCTCCGAGCTTTTAGAGATGGCCCACGTTTTCTCATTTTTTTTCCCACTCAAAACAGATTTTCCGTGGTATCTTGGAGCGCGATCATGAAAGATTCATGAGTTTACATTTCCACAGATGAATTATGGATGACTCCTAATTATTTTTTACAGCATTTAATTATTTCATCTGCTCCACAGTGAACGGTCCAAATCAGATGCTAGTGCTGTAATAGAGAGCATTTGATCTGGGGGATTAGGTTTAAACGCCGGCCCACTATGGGTTCAGATGTTTTTATCTGGTAGAGAGTGAGTCCTGGCCGTCCTGTTGGTGGATATCAGTGCTTCTGCTTGTTCTTCTCATAGATTGGTGGATATAAGTGCTTCTGCTTCTGCTTGTTCTTCTCATAGATTGGTGGATATCAGTGTTTCTGCTTCTGCTTGTTCTTCTCATAGATTGGTGGATATAAGTGCTTCTGCTTCTGCATGTTCTTCTCATAGATTGGTGGATATCCGTGCTTTTGCTTCTGCATGTTCTTCTCATAGATTGGTGGATATCCGTGCTTTTGCTTCTGCTTGTTCTTCTCATAGATTGGTGGATATCAGTGTTTCTGCTTCTGCATGTTCTTCTCATAGATTGGTGGATATCCGTGCTTCTGCGTGTTCTTCTCATAGATTGGTGGATATCCGTGCTTCTGCGTGTTCTTCTCATAGATTGGTGGATATCCGTGCTTCTGCGTGTTCTTCTCATAGATTGGTGGATATCCGTGCTTCTGCGTGTTCTTCTCATAGATTGGTGGATATCCGTGCTTCTGCGTGTTCTTCTCATAGATTGGTGGATATCCGTGCTTCTGCGTGTTCTTCTCATAGATTGGTGGATATCAGTGCTTCTGCTTGTTCTTCTCATAGATTGGTGGATATAAGTGCTTCTGCTTGTTCTTCTCATAGATTGGTGGATATCAGTGCTTCTGCTTGTTCTTCTCATAGATTGGTGGATATCAGTGCTTCTGCTTGTTCTTCTCATAGATTGGTGGATATCCGTGCTTCTGCGTGTTCTTCTCATAGATTGGTGGATATCAGTGCTTCTGCTTCTGCGTGTTCTTCTCATAGATTGGTGGATATCCGTGCTTCTGCTTGTTCTTCTCATAGATTGGTGGATATCAGTGCTTCTGCTTGTTCTTCTCATAGATTGGTGGATATCCGTGCTTCTGCTTGTTCTTCTCATAGATTGGTGGATATCAGTGCTTCTGCTTGTTCTTCTCATAGATTGGTGGATATCAGTGCTTCTGCGTGTTCTTCTCATAGATTGGTGGATATCCGTGCTTCTGCTTGTTCTTCTCATAGATTGGTGGATATCCGTGCTTCTGCTTGTTCTTCTCATAGATTGGTGGATATCCGTGCTTCTGCTTGTTCTTCTCATAGATTGGTGGATATCAGTGCTTCTGCTTGTTCTTCTCATAGATTGGTGGATATAAGTGCTTCTGCTTCTGCATGTTCTTCTCATAGATTGGTGGATATCAGTGCTTCTGCTTGTTCTTCTCATAGATTGGTGGATATCCGTGCTTCTGCGTGTTCTTCTCATAGATTGGTGGATATCCGTGCTTCTGCTTGTTCTTCTCATAGATTGGTGGATATCAGTGCTTCTGCTTGTTCTTCTCATAGATTGGTGGATATCCGTGCTTCTGCTTGTTCTTCTCATAGATTGGTGGATATCCATGCTTCTGCTTGTTCTTCTCATAGATTGGTGGATATCAGTGCTTCTGCTTGTTCTTCTCATAGATTGGTGGATATCCGTGCTTCTGCTTGTTCTTCTCATAGATTGGTGGATATCAGTGTTTTTGCTTGTTCTTCTCATAGATTGGTGGATATCAGTGTTTTTGCTTGTTCTTCTCATAGATTGGTGGATATCAGTGTTTCTGCTTCTGCTTGTTCTTCTCATAGATTGGTGGATATCCGTGCTTCTGCTTGTTCTTCTCATAGATTGGTGGATATCAGTGTTTCTGCTTCTGCTTGTTCTTCTCATAGATTGGTGGATATCAGTGCGTCTGCTTGTTCTTCTCATAGATTGGTGGATATCCGTGCTTCTGCTTGTTCTTCTCATAGATTGGTGGATATCAGTGTTTTTGCTTGTTCTTCTCATAGATTGGTGGATATCAGTGTTTCTGCTTCTGCTTGTTCTTCTCATAGATTGGTGGATATCCGTGCTTCTGCTTGTTCTTCTCATAGATTGGTGGATATCAGTGTTTCTGCTTCTGCTTGTTCTTCTCATAGATTGGTGGATATCAGTGCGTCTGCTTCTGCTTGTTCTTCTCATAGATTGGTGGATATCAGTGCGTCTGCTTGTTCTTCTCATAGATTGGTGGATATCAGTGCGTCTGCTTGTTCTTCTCATAGATTGGTGGATATCAGTGCTTCTGCTTCTGCTTGTTCTTCTCATAGATTGGTGGATATCAGTGCGTCTGCTTGTTCTTCTCATAGATTGGTGGATATCAGTGTTTCTGCTTGTTCTTCTCATAGATTGGTGGATATCAGTGTTTCTGCTTGTTCTTCTCATAGATTGGTGGATATCCGTGCTTCTGCTTGTTCTTCTCATAGATTGGTGGATATCAGTGCTTCTGCTTCTGCTTGTTCTTCTCATAGATTGGTGGATATCAGTGCTTCTGCTTGTTCTTTCTCATAGATTGGTTGATATCAGTGTTTCTGCTTGTTCTTCTCATAGATTGGTGGATATCAGTGTTTCAGCTTGTTCTTCTCATAGATTGGTGGATATCAGTGTTTCTGCTTGTTCTTCTCATAGATTGGTGGATATCCGTGCTTCTGCTTGTTCTTCTCATAGATTGGTGGATATCAGTGCTTCTGCTTCTGCTTGTTCTTCTCATAGATTGGTGGATATCAGTGCTTCTGCTTGTTCTTTCTCATAGATTGGTTGATATCAGTGTTTCTGCTTGTTCTTCTCATAGATTGGTTGATATCCGTGCTTCTGCTTGTTCTTCTCATAGATTGGTGGATATCAGTGTTTCAGCTTGTTCTTCTCATAGATTGGTGGATATCAGTGTTTCTGCTTGTTCTTCTCATATGGTGGATATCAGTGCTTCTGCTTGTTCTTCTCATAGATTGGTGGATATCCGTGCTTCTGCTTGTTCTTTCTCATAGATTGGTGGATATCAGTGCTTCTGCTTGTTCTTCTCATAGATTGGTGGATATCCGTGCTTCTGCTTGTTCTTCTCATAGATTGGTGGATATCAGTGTTTCAGCTTGTTCTTCTCATAGATTGGTGGATATCAGTGTTTCTGCTTGTTCTTCTCATAGATGAGTGCGAGCAGTGCTGGGTGTGACTATAGCGGTCAGCTCATATGTTTTAATAGCCGCTCCACAGACTGTCTTAAGGCTGGTTCACACGGCAGGATAATTAGGCCGATTTTAGCCCCGATTCAGCCCTTCTGACAATCTTAAGGATGCTCCGATTATCGTAAAATAATCTGATCAGTTATTCCTGCCGTGTGTGGTGTGTTAAGACTGGTCTCGTCTGCTCGGAAGGACGTCGGGACCGCTCCGATCTCAAATCGGGGATATCCAACATGTTGGATTTTTTTGGCCCGATTTCTCCTCGTGTGTGGTGTCCCCCGGGGACAAACGAGCACGCAGCCTGTGGCGTGTAGCCAATCAGAAAGCGAGGTGACGAGGCGGCGAGGAAGCACCGGGAAACAAAATCAAAACAGCCGGCGGCATGGCGCACCAGAAAGTCCGGTGGACGTCGGAGATGGAGGATAACGGGGGGTTTTTTTTTCGGTTAAAAGCAAACTACAAACTATCGCCACTGCATCCTCTTCGTCCGCCATGATTGTTTACTCTGAAGTCACGTTTGATCTCGAGGGATTTTGCGAGATTTCCCGTTTGACCTTGGAATGCTCGGGAGTCAAATCGGTTCGTGTGTGATGTGTTGATTTTGCCGTGTGGTTGCGCACCACACACTGTACGACCAAAACTGTTAGACCCGTGATTTTTTATCACCGTGTGTGTGTGGGGTCTCTCAGGTTTGGAAAATCGGCCGACAATTTTAAAATCGTCCCGTGTGAACCAGGCCACGTTCATGTTGCAAGCATTAGTGCTCAATTCTAATTTATTGCTCAGATCCAATTTTTTTGTTTGGGTCTTTAGATTATTTTTTAAATGTGGCCAATATCAGATTAGAGTGTGACCATGTCCCGACTGACCAGTATACTGTTTTGTATACACTTACTTATGATACACTTACTTATGAGTTTACTTATTAGTCATTACTAATTGTATGTTTATTTGTGCAGATCACATGCACACCTATGCTTTGAAAATAGTCAAATAAGAGACAAAGAGATCAGGTATCTGTATACTGATTCTAACCTGCAAACACTGAAATGAGTAGAAAAAGAGGATTATTACAAAATACCCTGTGCATTTGTACGTGTGCTGCATGCTTTCTGTTTGCTCATTTTGTGTGCATGTGCCTAGGATATACAGTACGGTAATCTGTCATGTCCAGTTTATGCAGTCTGTGGTCTATTTCTGTCTTCTGCATGTAGATAAATGGCACTAAACTCTCTGTAGTAGCTCTGGTTAAAATCACAGGCGGTCCGTGAACAGTTTGGGGTTCTGACAGAGCTGGTGTGATTTAATCACAACAAATAAAATGTGCACAAAATTGCTAAAGACACTTCATTTATATCTATCTACTATCCACTGACAAAGTTTACGGTAGATTTGACAGAGGAAGAATGATTCTCCTGAAATATGGCCATTGGTGCATGTGCTGTTGTATGGTGACAAATTGCACAGTGTGTAAATTGCAATGAACTCTTTCCCACCATTGATGAAATTTTCCGTAATTTATGACACAACGCTTCCCCGACATTGACAGAATTTCCCCCCAATCCATGTTTTGTTTTCTCAGTTATACGGTAGGTGGCGCTATTACGCATCTTCTGAAAGATTACAGAAGCTCCTGATCAAAACACAGGTGAAGAAGAAGCAGATAGAAGCGATAAAAGCATTTCTGACGCACATGTAAAATAACTCTATCATCAAACATGAAACCGCATATAAATAAAAACTGTCTATCGTTACTGAATGAACTGTTGAACACACGAAGAGGAAAGACTGTGAAGCTTTGAGGAGTTGATGGACTCGATTTACTCCATCTGTGTTCTGATCATCGCTCTGAAACCCGTCCGGACGAAGTCTTTGACAAACACACGATTTTCTCAGTTTTTTGTTAAAATAATTTTGTTGTTTTTTTTATGAAACGTACCCACATTCAAGTGTTGATTAAAAAAATGATTAAGTTAGAATTAAATGTTTTTTGTTGTTGTTTAAAAGCAGATTCTCTGTCCTGTCTTTTGATATATTGCTTGTTCAGATTTGTATACAAAATATTCTAGGGGTCATGAATATTTTGTGAAAATGATTTAAAAATATATATATATATATATATATTTTTTTTTATTATTTTAACACTGGCAAGGAAAGAGTTAACCTAATGATAGACTAGGTTGGAGTGCGTTTCCCAAAAGCATCGTTAGCCAACTATGTTTGCAAGTTCCGTCGTTATCAGTTCAACGAGTCGTGTTTCCCGAAACCATCGTTCCAACAAATATTCGCAAACAGCATCGTCAAACAACTTGTGTGTTTGAGCGACAGCTCTCGACCTGTGGTTAGAAGCAGAGTTTCTAGTTTACATGACATATCTTGAGCCAAATAAGCAAGCTGACATTCAGTGCAATCTATATATTTTATTTAGAATTCATACAAATGTAATTTACGTATTTTAGTTTGTCAAGAGATTTAAAGCGTCGTTTCTTTGAAGAGTGCGCATGTGTGAACGAGCTCTAGTGCGTAAGAACGAGCATTGAATCTGGAAATAAAGCAAATAACTGAGAAAAATGAGAAATAGTCCTCAGATGCCATGTCTGTCATTTATAGCAAAACATCTAGCATTAATTCGATCTCAAACAGAATCATTAAAATAAGTTATTACTTCACCAACTGCGTGACGTCATAAACCAACGTGGTTGAACGACCAATTTGCGACAATATGGTTTCGGGAAACAGTCGTGACTAGCTACGTAGTTGATTTCTTTAACGATGCATCGTACTATGCTGGTGAAGCAGTGAGTTATGTCGTTGTTCGGGTAAACTTGCCATGACATTTTGAGATATCAACTGTTAACTGTGCCAGACAATCCTAAAAGGCCAGCCAATGAATCTGCATTTAATCTCATTGCCTTTACTGTTCTGTCATTAATTGATCAACATGACTGCAGTCTCCATTTTCTCTTGTAGTAATTTCCCCAACACTCGTTTGAAGTGTTGAACAGCTTTTTGATTGACAAATTTCTCCTTAAAATGCTTCAGACGTGAAGTATATTCAGTGTGAAGTGGCATTGACGGCAGCATAACTGATGCAGAAATGAATAACATGATTTCAGTCGAGCCGCCTCATGTTTCATCTGTGTGGTTTCACTAATCAAATTAAGATCCGGGCCAGTATACTGAATGACACAGTAGCTGAGGTTATTACAGCAGCTGGACTGGAGTCAATTACTCTGACAACAAATCATTGACATTCATGGAACCTGTGGCCGGTGTTATGCTGTGTGATAAATATTGAGTGAGTAGTTTCACATCAGCAGAATATGAAATGAACTCCGAGATAAACATTAGGTGAGCTTTACCAGATGCTACTGGATTCAGTCCATATGGACGTCACAATACTGTTGTTCTGCGTTTGCAGATACTACACAAACACGTTTGACTGAAAGAATGATTATCAGTTTTTTCAGTGAGAGAATACTTACTTGGTGTCTCCCTTCATTTCTCACAGGTTTCTCTTTCATATCTCACTTGACTTTTAGTTCAGATCTGTTTCGTCTGGTTTTCTGAAACGCTTGATAAGTTGGTCTGGGATTCATTCAACTCAGACTCAAGTGGAATAAAGTTCAGTCTCTTCAGTGTCTTTCATTGAAAATATTATTTTACTTATTCAAAATACTTTTGAATTCTGAATTATTGAATCGAAGCAGGAGCTTGGTTCGCATTGGCGGCAGTAAGTCAGTCCCGGTGCACGCAGCCAGGGGCCGGAGGGTTTCGGGTTTGGGAACAACATGATTTTGTCTCTGCTCTTTGCAGATGATGTTGTCGTGTTGGCCCCTTCAGAGCAGGACCTTCAGCATGCACTAGGACGGTTTGCAGCCGAGTGTGAAGCGGCTGGGATGAGAATCAGCACCTCCAAATCCGAGGCCATGGTCCTCAGTCGGAAAAAGGTGGCTTGCCTACTTCAGGTTGGTGGAGAGTTCCTGCCTCAAGTGGAGGAGTTCAAGTATCTTGGAGTTTTGTTCACGAGTGAGGGAAGGATGGAACGGGAGATTGACAGACGGATCGGTGCAGCTTCTGCAGTAATGTGGTCGATGTTTACCGGTCAATCTACGTTCCTACTCTCACCTATGGTCATGAGCTTTGGGTCATGACCGAAAGGACAAGATCCCGGATACAGGCGGCCGAAATGAGCTTTCTCCGCAGGGTGGCTGGGCGATCCCTTAGAGATAGGGTGAGGAGCTCGGTCACTCGGGAGGAGCTCAGAGTAGAGCCGCTGCTCCTCCACATCGAGAGGGGTCAGCTGAGGTGGCTCGGGCATCTGTTCCGGATATCTCCTGGACGCCTTCCTGGGAAGGTGTTCCGGGCACGTCCCACCGGGAGGAGACCCCGGGGAAGACCTAGGACACGCTGGAGAGACTATGTCTCCCGGCTGGCCTGGGAACGCCTCGGTGTCCCCCCGGAAGAGCTGGAGGAAGTGTCTAGGGAGAGGGAAGTCTGGGCATCTCCCCGCGACCCGGCCCCGTATAAGCGGAAGAAGATGGATGGATGGATGGATGGATGGAGTTCAAAAATTACACTGGAACAAATGTCATACATTGTGTTGTTCATACATTTATTCTTCTTGCTGTGGAATAGTGTTGATGAAATGAAAGGCTTGTTAAACAAAACAAGAGGTTAAATAGGCCCTATGCACAGCTGCTATACTTCCTGAACTTAAGCAGGCTCCTTTGTTTCCTGTCTGCCAGGATTGGCCAAACTGATTAATCCAGGTGTGTCTGATTATTGTTGTTGGTCAGACACACCTGGATTAATCAGTTTGGCCAATCCTGGCAGACAGGAAACAAAGGAGCCTGCTTAAGTTCAGGAAGTAGTGAAGCTGTGCATAGAGCCTATTGACTAATTATTATAAATAATCATTAATAATCACACACACACACACTCACACTCACTCACTCACTCGCTCGCTCGCTCACTCACTCACTCACTCACTCACTCACTCACTCACATACTCACGCGCATACTCACTCACACTTGCTCACTCACTCACTCATATTT
>JARPMJ010006742.1:0-30000 GCA_033366665.1 Phoxinus dragarum | reverse complement strand
TGTTTGTGATGTTGTGTGTGATGTTGTGTGTGATGTTGTTTGTGATGTTGTGTGTGATGTTGTGTGTGTTGTGTGTGATGTTGTTTGTGATGTTGTGTGTGATGTGTGTGATGTTGTGTGTGATGTTGTTTGCTGTGTGAGTGGTTCGTTCTGTTGTTTGTGATGTTGTGTGTGTTGTTGTTTGTGATGTTGTTTGCTGTGTGAGCGGTTCGTTCTGTTGTTTGTGATGTTGTGTGTGTTGTTGTTTGTGATGTTGTTTGCTGTGTGAGCGGTTCGTTCTGTTGTTTGTGATGTTGTGTGTGATGTTGTGTGTGATGTTTGTGATGTTGTGTGTGATGTTGTTTGCTGTGTGAGCGGTTCGTTCTGTTGTGTGTGATGTTGTGTGTGATGTTGTTTGTGATGTTGTGTGTGATGTTGTGTGTGATGTGTGTGATGTTGTGTGTGATGTTGTTTGTGATGTTGTGTGTGATGTGTGTGATGTTGTGTGTGATGTTGTTTGCTGTGTGAGCGGTTCGTTCTGTTGTTTGTGATGTTGTGTGTGATGTTGTTTGTGACATTGTGTGTTATGTTGTTTGCTGTGTGAGCGGTTCGTTCTGTTGTGTGTGATGTTGTGTGTGATGTTGTTTGTGATGTTGTGTGTGATGTTGTTTGTGATGTTGTTTGCTGTGTGAGTGGTTCGTTCTGTTGTTTGTGATGTTGTGTGTGATGTTGTTTGTGATGTTGTGTGTGATGTTGTTTGTGATGTTGTTTGATGTGTGAGCGGTTCGTTCTGTTGTTTGTGATGTTGTGTGTGTTGTTGTTTGTGATGTTGTGTGTGATGTTGTTTGCTGTGTGAGCGGTTCGTTCTGTTGTGTGTGATGTTGTGTGTGATGTTGTTTGTGATGTTGTGTGTGATGTTGTTTGTGATGTTGTTTGCTGTGTGAGCGGTTCGTTCTGTTGTGTGTGATGTTGTGTGTGATGTTGTTTGTGATGTTGTGTGTGATGTTGTTTGTGATGTTGTTTGATGTGTGAGCGGTTCGTTCTGTTGTTTGTGATGTTGTGTGTGATGTTGTTTGTGATGTTGTGTGTGATGTTGTTTGTGATGTTGTGTGTGATGTTTGTGATGTTGTTTGTGATGTTGTTTGATGTGTGAGCGGTTCGTTCTGTTGTTTGTGATGTTGTGTGTGTTGTTGTTTGTGATGTTGTTTGATGTGTGAGCGGTTCGTTCTGTTGTTTGTGATGTTGTGTGTGATGTTGTGTGTGATGTTGTGTGTGATGTTTGTGATGTTGTGTGTGATGTTGTTTGCTGTGTGAGCGGTTCGTTCTGTTGTTTGTGATGTTGTGTGTGATGTTGTGTGTGATGTTGTTTGTGATGTTGTGTGTGATGTTGTGTGTGATGTGTGTGATGTTGTGTGTGATGTTGTTTGTGATGTTGTGTGTGATGTGTGTGATGTTGTGTGTGATGTTGTTTGCTGTGTGAGCGGTTCGTTCTGTTCTGGCAGACAGGAAACAAAGGAGCCTGCTTAAGTTCAGGAAGTAGTGAAGCTGTGCATAGAGCCTATTGACTAATTATTATAAATAATCATTAATAATCACACACACACACACTCACACTCACTCACTCACTCGCTCGCTCGCTCACTCACTCACTCACTCACATACTCACGCGCATACTCACTCACACTTGCTCACTCACTCACTCATATTTACTCACACTTGCTCACTCACTCACTCACTCACTCACACTTGCTCACATACTCACACTCACTCACTCATACTTACTCACACTTGCTCACTCACTCACTCACTCACACTTGCTCACATACTCACACTCACTCACTCATACTTACTCACACTTGCTCACTCACTCACTCACTCACACTTGCTCGCTCACATACTCACTCACTCACTTGCTCACTCACTCACTCACTCACTCACTCACTCACTCACTCACACTTGCTCACATACTCACTCACACTCACTCACTCACTCATACTTACTCACACTTGCTCACTCACTCACTCACACTTGCTCGCTCACATACTCACTCACTTGCTCACTCACTCACTCACACTTGCTCACATTCATTGTCCAAGCTGTGCATGTTGGCATATATGAGAGAGAGAGAGAGAGAGAGAGAGGGAGAAAGAGAGAGAAAGAGAGAGAGAGGAGATACCCCGTCACTTTCTCAATCTGACAAACTCTAATTAGAATGGCTTGTTTTATGTCGATAAAGACACACGGAGATATTTATTTACTTAATTAATTATTACATTTATTATTAGCATTATTATAAATGTTCTACTTTTTTATACTATAATACATTAATAATACCAATACTGCCACTAATAATAATATCTTAAAATAAAATATAAAAGTTAATTGAGTAATTAACAAGAACAACAACTATAATAGTATATGATGTTGTGTGTGATGTTGTGTGTGATGTTGTGTGTGATGTTGTGTGTGATGTTGTTTGTGATGTTGTTTGCTGTGTGAGCGGTTCGTTCTGTTGTTTGTGATGTTGTGTGTGATGTTGTGTGTGATGTTTGTGATGTTGTGTGTGATGTTGTGTGTGATGTTGTGTGTGATGTTGTGTGTGATGTTGTGTGTGATGTTGTGTGTGTTATTGTTTGTGATGTTGTTTGCTGTGTGAGCGGTTCGTTCTGTTGTTTGTGATGTTGTGTGTGATGTTGTGTGTGATGTTTGTGATGTTGTGTGTGATGTTGTGTGTGATGTTGTGTGTGATGTTGTGTGTGATGTTGTGTGTGATGTTGTGTGTGAAGTTGTGTGTGATGTTGTTTGTGATGTTGTGTGTGATGTTGTGTGTGATGTTTGTGATGTTGTGTGTGATGTTGTGTGTGATGTTGTGTGTGATGTTGTTTGTGATGTTGTGTGTGATGTTGTGTGTGATGTTGTTTGCTGTGTGAGCGGTTCGTTCTGTTGTTTGTGATGTTGTGTGTGATGTTGTGTGTGATGTTGTTTGCTGTGTGAGCGGTTCGTTCTGTTGTTTGTGATGTTGTGTGTGATGTTGTGTGTGATGTTGTTTGTGATGTTGTGTGTGATGTTGTGTGTGTTGTGTGTGATGTTGTTTGTGATGTTGTGTGTGATGTGTGTGATGTTGTGTGTGATGTTGTTTGCTGTGTGAGTGGTTCGTTCTGTTGTTTGTGATGTTGTGTGTGTTGTTGTTTGTGATGTTGTTTGCTGTGTGAGCGGTTCGTTCTGTTGTTTGTGATGTTGTGTGTGTTGTTGTTTGTGATGTTGTTTGCTGTGTGAGCGGTTCGTTCTGTTGTTTGTGATGTTGTGTGTGATGTTGTGTGTGATGTTTGTGATGTTGTGTGTGATGTTGTTTGCTGTGTGAGCGGTTCGTTCTGTTGTGTGTGATGTTGTGTGTGATGTTGTTTGTGATGTTGTGTGTGATGTTGTGTGTGATGTGTGTGATGTTGTGTGTGATGTTGTTTGTGATGTTGTGTGTGATGTGTGTGATGTTGTGTGTGATGTTGTTTGCTGTGTGAGCGGTTCGTTCTGTTGTTTGTGATGTTGTGTGTGTTGTTGTTTGTGATGTTGTTTGCTGTGTGAGCGGTTCGTTCTGTTGTTTGTGATGTTGTGTGTGATGTTGTTTGTGACATTGTGTGTTATGTTGTTTGCTGTGTGAGCGGTTCGTTCTGTTGTGTGTGATGTTGTTTGTGATGTTGTGTGTGATGTTGTTTGTGATGTTGTTTGCTGTGTGAGCGGTTCGTTCTGTTGTTTGTGATGTTGTGTGTGTTGTTGTTTGTGATGTTGTTTGATGTGTGAGCGGTTCGTTCTGTTGTTTGTGATGTTGTGTGTGATGTTGTGTGTGATGTTGTGTGTGATGTTTGTGATGTTGTGTGTGATGTTGTTTGCTGTGTGAGCGGTTCGTTCTGTTGTTTGTGATGTTGTGTGTGATGTTGTGTGTGATGTTGTTTGTGATGTTGTGTGTGATGTTGTGTGTGATGTGTGTGATGTTGTGTGTGATGTTGTTTGTGATGTTGTGTGTGATGTGTGTGATGTTGTGTGTGATGTTGTTTGCTGTGTGAGCGGTTCGTTCTGTTGTTTGTGATGTTGTGTGTGATGTTGTTTGTGATGTTGTGTGTGATGTTTGCTGTGTGAGCGGTTCGTTCTGTTGTTTGTGATGTTGTGTGTGATGTTGTGTGTGATGTTGTTTGTGACATTGTGTGTTATGTTGTTTGCTGTGTGAGCGGTTCGTTCTGTTGTGTGTGATGTTGTGTGTGATGTTGTGTGTGATGTTGTTTGTGATGTTGTGTGTGATGTTGTTTGTGATGTTGTTTGCTGTGTGAGCGGTTCGTTCTGTTGTTTGTGATGTTGTGTGTGTTGTTGTTTGTGATGTTGTTTGCTGTGTGAGCGGTTCGTTCTGTTGTTTGTGATGTTGTGTGTGATGTTGTGTGTGATGTTGTGTGTGATGTTTGTGATGTTGTGTGTGATGTTGTTTGCTGTGTGAGCGGTTCGTTCTGTTGTTTGTGATGTTGTGTGTGATGTTGTGTGTGATGTTGTTTGTGATGTTGTGTGTGATGTTGTGTGTGATGTGTGTGATGTGTGTGATGTTGTTTGCTGTGTGAGCGGTTCGTTCTGTTGTTTGTGATGTTGTGTGTGATGTTGTGTGTGATGTTGTTTGTGATGTTGTGTGTGATGTTTGCTGTGTGAGCGGTTCGTTCTGTTTGTGATGTTGTGTGTGATGTTGTGTGTGATGTTGTTTGTGACATTGTGTGTGATGTTGTTTGCTGTGTGAGTGGTTCGTTCTGTTGTTTGTGATGTTGTGTATGATGTTGTTTGTGATGTTGTGTGTGATGTTGTGTATGATGTTGTTTGTGATGTTGTGTGTGATGTTGTTTGTGATGTTGTGTGTGATGTGTGTGATGTTGTTTGCTGTGTGAGTGGTTCGTTCTGTTGTCTGTGATGTTGTGTGTGATGTTGTTTGTGACGTTGTGTGTGATGTTGTTTGCTGTGTGAGTGTTTCGTTCTGTTGTTTGTGATGTTGTGTGATGTTGTGTGTTATGTTGTTTGCTGTGTGAGTGGTTTGTGATGTTGTTTGTGATGTTGTTTGTGATGTTGTGTGTGATGTTGTGTGTGATGTTGTTTGTGATGTTGTGTGTGATGTTGTGTTTGATGTTGTTTTTGATGTTGTGTGTGATGTTGTGTGTGATGTTGTTTGCTGTGTGAGTGGTTCGTTCTGTTGTTTGTGATGTTGTGTGTGATGTTGTTTGTGATGTTGTGTGTGATGTTGTTTGCTGTGTGAGTGGTTTGTGATGTTGTTTGTGATGTTGTGTGTGATGTTTGCTGTGTGAGTGGTTCGTTCTGTTGTTTTTGATGTTGTGTGTGATGTTGTGTGTGATGTTGTTTTTGATGTTGTGTGTGATGTTGTGAGTGATGTTGTGTGTGATGTTGTGTGTGATGTGTGTGATGTTGTGTCTGATGTTGTTTGCTGTGTGAGTGGTTCGTTCTGTTGTGTGTGATGTTGTTTGTGATGTTGTGTGTGATGTTTGCTGTGTGAGTGGTTCGTTCTGTTGTTTGTGATGTTGTGTGTGATGTTGTGTGTGATGTTGTGTGTGATGTTGTGTGTGATGTTGTTTGCTGTGTGAGTGGTTCGTTCTGTTGTGTGTGATGTGTGTGATGTTGTTTGCTGTGTGAGTGGTTCGTTCTGTTGTTTGTGATGTTGTTTGTGATGTTGTGTGTGATGTTGTGTGTGATGTTGTTTGTGATGATGTGTGTGATGTTGTTTGCTGTGTGAGTGGTTCGTTCTGTTGTTTGTGATGTTGTTTGTGATGTGTGTGATGTTGTGTGGGATGTTGTTTGTGATGTTGTTTGCTGTGTGAGTGGTTCGTTCTGTTGTTTGTGATGTTGTGTGTGATGTTGTTTGTGATGTTGTGTGTGATGTTGTTTGCTGTGTGAGTGGTTCGTTCTGTTGTTTGTGATGTTGTGTGTGATGTTGTGTGTGATGTTGTGTGTGATGTTGTTTGCTGTGTGAGTGGTTCGTTCTGTTGTGTGTGATGTGTGTGATTGTGTTTGCTGTGTGAGTGGTTCGTTCTGTTGTTTGTGATGTTGTTTGTGATGTTGTGTGTGATGTTGTTTGTGATGTTGTGTGTGATGTTGTGTGTGATGTTGTTTGTGATGTTGTGTGTGATGTGTGTGATGTTGTTTGCTGTGTGAGTGGTTCGTTCTGTTGTTTGTGATGTTGTTTGTGATGTTGTGTGTGATGTTGTGTGTGATGTTGTGTGGGATGTTGTGTGTGATGTTGTGTGTGATGTTGTTTGCTGTGTGAGTGGTTCGTTCTGTTGTTTGTGATGTTGTGTGTGATGTTGTTTGTGATGTTGTGTGTGATGTTGTTTGCTGTGTGAGCGGTTTGTTCTGTTGTTTGTGATGTTGTTTGTGATGTTGTGTGTGATGTTGTTTGTGATGTTGTGTGTGATGTGTGTGATGTTGTTTGCTGTGTGAGTGGTTCGTTCTGTTGTTTGTGATGTTGTTTGTGATGTTGTTTGTGATGTGTGTGATGTTGTGTGTGATGTTGTTTGTGATGTTGTGTGTGATGTTGTGTGTGATGTTGTGTGGGATGTTGTTTGTGATGTTGTGTGTGATGTTGTTTGCTGTGTGAGTGGTTCGTTCTGTTGTTAGTGATGTTGTGTGTGATGTTGTGTGTGATGTTGTGTGATGATGTTTGTGATGTTGTTTGTGATGTTGTGTGTAATGTTGTTTGTGATGTTGTGTGTGATGTTGTTTGTGATGTTGTGTGTGATGTTGTGTGTGATGTTGTGTGTGATGTTGTTTGCTGTGTGAGTGGTTCGTTCTGTTGTGTGTGATGTTGTTTGTGATGTTGTGTGTGATGTTGTGTGTGATGTTGTTTGTGATGTTGTGTGTGATGTTGTTTGCTTTGTGAGTGGTTCGTTCTGTTGTTTGTGATGTTGTTTGTGATGTTGTTTGTGATGTTGTGTGTGATGTTGTTTGTGATGTTGTGTGTGATGTTGTTTGTGATGTTGTGTGTAATGTTGTTTGTGATGTTGTTTGTGATGTTGTTTGTGATGTTGTGTGTGATGTTGTTTGTGATGTTGTGTGTGATGTTGTTTGCTGTGTGAGTGGTTCGTTCTGTTGTTTGTGATGTTGTGTGTGATGTTGTGTGTGATGTTGTTTGTGATGTTGTTTGCTGTGTGAGTGGTTTGTTCTGTTGTTTGTGATGTTGTGTGTGATGTTGTGTGTGATGTTGTTTGTGATGTTGTGTGTGATGTTGTGTGTGATGCTGTGTGGGATGTTGTTTGTGATGTGTGTGATGTTGTTTGCTGTGTGATGTTGTTTGCTGTGTGAGTGGTTCGGTCTGTTGTTTGTGATGTTGTGTGTGATGTGTGTGATGTTGTGTGTGATGTTGTTTGTGATGTTGTTTGCTTTGTGAGCGGTTCGTGATGATGTGTGTGATGTTGTTTGTGATGTTGTGTGTGATGTTGTTTCTTATGTTGTTTGCTTTGTGAGCGGTTCGTGATGTTGTGTGTGATGTTGTTTGTGATGTTGTTTGCTTTGTGAGCGGTTCGTGATGTTGTTTGTGATGTTGTGTGTGATGTTGTGTGTAATGTTGTTTGTGATGTTGTGTGTGATGTTGTTTGTGATGTTGTGTGTGATGTTGTTTGTGATGTTGTGTGTGATTTTGTTTGCTGTGTGAGCGGTTCGTGATGTTGTGTGTGATGTTGTTTGTGATGTTGTGTGTGATGTTGTGTGTGATGTTGTTTGTGATGTTGTGTGTGATGTTGTTTGTGATGTTGTTTGTGATGTTGTGTATGATGTTGTGTGTGATGTTGTTTGCTGTGTGAGCGGTGTGTGATGTTGTGTGTGATGTTGTTTGTGATGTTGTTTGTGATGTTGTTTGTGATGTTGTTTGTGATGTTGTGTGTGATGTTGTTTGTGATGTTGTGTGTGATGTTGTTTGCTGTGTGAGCAGTTCGTGATGTTGTGTGATGTTGTTTGTGATGTTGTTTGTGATGTTGTGTGTGATGTTGTGTGTGATGTTGTGTGTGATGTTGTTTGTGATGTTGTGTGTGATGTTGTTTGTGATGTTGTTTGTGATGTTGTTTGTGATGTTGTGTGTGATGTTGTGTGTGATGTTGTTTGCTGTGTGAGCGGTTCGTGATGTTGTGTGTGATGTTCCAGTCTGGTTTTCGTTCTGGCCACAGTACAGAAACTGCCTTGGTCAGGGTCACCAATGACTTGTTGATGACGGCTGATGCTGGCTCTCCATCACTTCTTATCCTTCTTGATCTCACCGCAGCATTTGACACTGTGGATCACCATATTCTTTTACACCGTCTTCACTCCTCCATTGGTCTCTCTGATACTACTCTGGCCTGGTTTACATCATATCTCACGGACAGAACTGAGTACGTATCTCTGGGTGGTGTTAAATCAGACACACACTCTGTCACCTGTGGTGTCCCTCAAGGATCAGTCCTTGGCCCCACCCTCTTCACACTGTACATGCTCCCCCTTGTTGATGTCATCAGCCGGCATGGTATATCTTTCCATTGCTACGCTGATGACACCCAACTTTACATTAAAACAAACCCAACCCCCTCTGCAGCTCTTTCCACACTTTCCACCTGCCTGGAGGAGATAGAGACATGGATGGCGGCTAACTTTCTGCAACTCAACAGTTCAAAAACGAAAGCCATTCTTGTTGGCACTCCTCACCAGATTAGGTCATCCACCATCACCAGCATCACCTTCTCCGGCCACGATATCCATCTCTCATGTTCAGTGACAAACCTCGGTGTCAGAATGGACCCTCACTTGACCTTTGAGGCCCACATTAAACATCTTTGTAAAACCTCATTCTTTCACCTCAGGAACATAGCTAAACTTCGCCCCATACTCACTTTCCCCGATGCAGAAAAACTTGTCCACGCGTTTGTCTCCTCCAGGCTGGACTATTGTAATGCACTCCTCATCGGGATCCCATGCAAGAACATCCAGCAGTTGCAGTACATTCAGAACTGTGCTGCTAGGATCCTGATGGGCGTACGGAAGTACCACCACATCACAACTATCCTCAAGTTGCTCCATTGGCTTCCTGTCCAGTACAGGATTGAATTCAAAGTTTCCCTTCTGTCTCACCAGTGCCTTCATGGCACTGCCCCCTTATATCTCAAACAACTCATCACTCCCCATTCCTCATCACGTCATCTCCGCTCTGGACAGGCCAACCTCCTCCAGCCTCTGAGGACAAAGCTTCGAACTATGGGTGACCGCGCCTTTTGTTCAGTTGCACCCAGTCTGTGGAATGCTCTTCCTGTCCATCTAAGGGCACCTCAGAATGTGGACTCTTTTAAAAAAGGACTTAAAACCCATCTTTTTAGAAAAGCTTTTTATGGCTAAAATTTTTATTTGAATGTCTCTGTTTTTAATCTGTTTTACATTGTTGCACTTTGAGGTCATTGAATTGATGTAAAGTGCGTTATAAATGAAATGTATTATTATTATTATTATTGATGTTGTTTGTGATGTTGTGTGTGATGTTGTGTGTGATGTTGTGTGTGATGTTGTGTGTGATGTTGTTTGTGATGTTGCTTGTGATGTTGTGTGTGATGTTGTTTGTGATGTTGCTTGTGATGTTGTGTGTGATGTTGTGTGTGATGTTGTGTGTGATGTTGTTTGTGATGTTGCTTGTGATGTTGTGTGTGATGTTGTGTGTGATGTTGTGTGTGATGTTGTTTGTGATGTTGTGTGTGATGTTGTGTGTGATTTTGTTTGTGATGTTGTGTGTGATGTTGTGTGTGATGTTGTGTGTGATGGTGTGTGTGATGTTGTGTGTGATGTTGTGTGTGATGTTGTTTGTGATGTTGTTTGTGATGTTGTGTGTGATGTTGTGTGTAATGTTGTGTGTGATGTTGTTTGAGCGGTTCGTTCTGTTGTTTGTGATGTTGTTTGTGATGTTGTGTGTGATGTTGTGTGTGATGTGGTGTGTGATGTTGTTTGAGTGGTTCGTTCTGTTGTTTGTGATGTTGTTTGTGATGTTGTTTGTGATGTTGTTTGTGATGTTGTGTGTGATGTTGTGTGTGATGTTGTTTGAGCGGTTCGTTCTGTTGTTTGTGATGTTGTTTGTGATGTTGTTTGTGATGTTGTGTGTGAGTGGTTTGTTCTGTTGTTTGTGATGTTGTTTGTGATGTTGTGTGTGAGTGGTTCGTTCTGTTGTTTGTGATGTTGTTTGTGATGTTGTGTGTGAGTGGTTCGTACTGTTGTTTCCAGGTGCAAAGCCATCTTTGACCTCTCAGAACAGTCCATTAATCCTGATCTCTCCGTGTCTCTCTCTCTTTCTTTATCTTTCACTCTCCCCCTGAATCTCAAATGTTCTTTCTTTGTATCTCAGTGCTTCTATTTCATTGGGTGTTCAGTAGTCCGTCGTGGGTCACCGCTCCTTCCTAATGGCTGTTGCTTTGTGGGTCACACAAACAGTTCTGGTCCAACACCCCCAAAAATGCAAGAAAACTCCATTCTTTCTCTCCGCTTCTCACTCCAGTGTCTCCATCAACCCTTTTCCAAATGATCCTTGTGCTGGAAACTAAACCGTTCCACATTTGTAATTTTCAATATGCTGTTTCTCAAACCAAACACACATTCATTTATTTACAGTTCTTGAATGGTATATGTTAATGTGAATAAGTGAATTCAGACAGCTGTAAACTCTTTTGCTGTCAGACTTTTGAAATCTGACTTCTTAAACTCTTGCAAAAATGTTCCCAGTGTAATTTGCTTTTAATTGAATCAGATTTCTAACGTCATGATTTTAGATGATTTTTGGATTACACTTTATTTTAAGGTGTCATTGTTACAGTGTAATTATATATTTAAGTACCGAGTAATATTAATTAAATACATGTACTTATAGGGTTAGGGTAGGATTAGGGTTTGGTTGAGGGTTAGTTGCATGTACATATGTATAGTTATTATGGTAAGTACATGTTTTATGTGTTTTATGTGTACTTTTATGTGTTATCCCTTGTTCAGCACTTTGTAAACCTTGGTTTTTTAAATGTGCTATATAAATTAAAATGGAATGGAATGGTAACATATATAACAAGGACACTGTAAAATAAAGTGTTACCGATTTTTATTTGTTCAGGCTACAAATAACTAAACACAAAATCAGATTTTTGCTGTTGAACAAATTTGTTTAATTTAATTCAAAATGCAATGATAAAAACAGGATAAATCTACTTGAAGCAAAATTGCATGCAATTTTAAGACTATACTGTACAACAGAACAGATCTTGCATTGAGTACTTTTGCGAATACGACTAAATTTATTGATTTTGTATGCTTAAAAAATGAAAACTAAAATGCCATTATGCCTAGTTTGTTGTAACAATATTTAGATTTGTTATTTTAGATAATTCAAGTCGCAGAAGACCTTATCGGGGTGCACTTGCAACTTAAACAAGCTGAACAGTTCCAGATTTAGCACCAGCACATGTCGGCAGAAAAGACATTTATAAACCCAAAAACTCCCGTCCCACGGCTTGATCTTGTGTGATTTCTCCTCATATTTCTTCTTGGTTGTAACTGATCGATCGAGAGAGACGGATGTGGAACGTTTGTCAATATAATTTTTACTCCGTGTCTGAGTCCATCATGTGGTTCTACACAGACTTCTGTTTGTGTCACATGTGTTATCCAAATGCATTTGATTATAAGCAATACTGCTTCCGCAAACAGACAGACAGTGCCGGTGTGTTTAATTGATCCCAGAGGGAGGGTTCAGGTGCGAAATAGCAGCAACATCAAGTGCGAAGTGCACAAACACACAAGTTTACACACACACAGTGCAAACACAACAATCGTGCAGATTTAATGCCTACATTTGAATTCCTGAACTGCTGTTGCCATGGGGTCCGCAAGTAGACATCAGGATGAGCAAGTGTGTTTTACTGGCAAACATAGTTTCCATTAGTGCTTCAGAGAACATCACTGGAGTAAACGCGTGATATTTTACTGAGAGTTAAAGCTGTCATTATTTACTTAACCTTTTCTGTGGAGCTAAAAATGAGATGAAAAGAGCATCATTTTGGACCATAATTCTTCTGAACATTTTTTTTGGCTGTGAGTAAATGATGACAGAATTTTTTTGGGAGGTGAATTATTTATTTTAAGGTGTTTCAACATGATGTGAAAAACAAAACAAAAGGCAAAAAGCAGTGGTATCACTCCTAACATGTTTGGTGATGGAGCACCTTCTCCTCTCCTCACCGGAGACTTTACTGTTTCTTCATGCATACAGTCGGAGTCGGTGAGACTTGTATAAAGCATTCGCGTCCTCAAAGAACGTGTGATTACAACTTATTTCTTGTAAAACTTGTAAAGAATTGTCTGAGATGTCTGACTTGTACCACATGACTGCTGTACCACCTGACCGCTGCAGATTCATTTTCAGTTTAGAACGTTGCATGTTGTCATCTTGTAATTATGCTAATAACAACATGGAGTGAACGCAGCATCGAGTCTAAATTTCATCCCAGCAGAACACTCCAAAAATCATGGCTTAGGTTATTACCGGTAGGTATTTGCTTTTTAATGAAATAATCATATTTTATTAAATGTTTATTTCTTTCAAAATCCTTTGCATAAATCTGTTAATTGTGAAAACACTTACATTTAATTAATCAGCATGAACTGGGTCAAATATGGCTAGCTGTGGAACAGGCAATGTTCAGTTAGTTAAAATGTATTGGTTTATACTACTGTATATTGGTGATATATAAACCTGATTATTTAAAACGCATTCGGTTTATTAGTACGTACCTTTACATAAATCTTATTCCTTCTTGTTTCTTTTAGGTATCACATTTACGTTTAATCGTTTTTTTTTTTATACTGTGTAATTTTAATGAAATTAAAATGATAAATCTTTAATATAGGCTTAAATATGTTTAAGTGTATGCATATTAACACTAACATAAATGTTCACTTTATAAATTCCAGTCAGCAGAAAATGGTATTGTCACATTCAGTTTAACTTTCATGGACTTCTCATTGTTTCGTTGGTTGTCATGGTTATTCGTTATTTCATTGATTTCTCACACCTGTTTCTTATTTTGATCATTAGTTTGCTCTGTATACATGTATAGCCCCTCAGTTTGTTCTGTTCTTTGTCTGGCGTTGTTTGTGTTTTGTGTGCATTGTCACGAGTGCATGCCTTAATCGAGTATCTCCGTGTTCTATCTTTGTTTTGTTTTATATTAAAGTTCAAAGTGCTGCATTTAGAGCCGCTTTAACTCGTCTCATCTGACCGTGACAGATGGACATGGACATGCTTTATTGAAATATCCATACAGGGCTTATTATGCATGACCTCTTCTGCATATTTCCATATGCATATTGCTGTTCAGACATGTGAATACTACCGATCAATAGCACATTATATGCACATTTCATGTACGCTCAGGTTCCTTATGCTGTGATTTGAGCAGTTGTTCTTTCAAGTGCAAACTCGAACTCCTCAAAGTGTCACGTTGAGCTCGAGCCGCTTCATGCTCGTCTGTCTGGTTTGCCGCTCTACATGCAGCTATATTTAAAATGAGAAACTCTGTTTCCAGCTACTTTATCCTTATCTGTCAGCACAGATCATTCACTTTGAATTGTTAATTTGTTTTTTTTCAGAGCAGCGGAAGATTAAAATTGCCACGATAATCCTGTATAATTATGCATTTACATAAACCCACTTTAAGCAGTAAAAATAGAAGCCATCAGGCCCACTGCGCTGACACACTGACAATGAGAGCGCAACCTGCAGCCAACACAGTTTACAGCTTCAGCGCTGCAATGCCAATAAACACACAACTGCTGTGTGTGGGTGTTTATTATGATTCGGAGTCGACACCGAGCGGCTTCGCTGTCTCTTTTTGGTGACACACACAAGCGTATGCTCAGACAAAGTGCTTTGAGCTGCCGTCTACTTCTCTGAAGCACATGTGCAATGGCAGCTGAGTCACTCAACAGAGTCACAAATAGCCGATCTCTCGCTCAGAGAACCAGAGGTCAGAGGTCAGGCCACACTTGCCAAGTACACACTGCAGTTTGTGACATTTGACATGTCCAGACGCCAGTACTTATGATGATTGACATTTGGTAACACTTTACTTAAAGCCTTTATGTGTAATGCATTATAAAGGTATTCATAATGAACATTATGATATTATAATGCAGATTTCTTGTTACATCTGAAATTGGTTGTCATTTTTTTTAATGCAATATACTTTCTAAAGGTGTAACAATTAAATAAGTATCATAACTGTGGTTACAATTATTCATGAGACCATCCAATGCATTATAAGATGCATTACAAGGCAAAATTAATACATTAATAATACTTGTATAATGCATTATAAATAAAGGCTTTAAGTAAAGTGTTACTGAACATTCTGGCATCTAGAGGCTTTAAATAAACAATGTTTTTAAAAGGAGTCACTTATGCTCACCATGGCTGTGTTTATTTGATCAAGAACACAGTAAAAACCATACAAGAAATCATTACAATTCACACATGATCCTTCAGAAATAATTCTATGCTGATTTGGTGATCAAGAAACATGTATTTTATCGAGCTTTGCTGCATAATATTTTTGTGGAAACAAAAACAAAACAATTTTTATTTTTTTTATTTGTTTTACAGGTTTCTATGATAAACTGAAATGGCATTTATTTGAAAATAGATTTTATTTGATATTCAAATCGTGTAAATATCTTTTCTGTCTTTTTGGATCACTTTAATGTGTCCTTGCTGCATGAAAGTAACAAGTATTTCGTTTTAAAGGACTGACCTCAATCTTTTGAATGGTATTATATAGAATTAATTAAACGTATATGGAAATGGATGGTAAATGGTTCGCTTTGGGCTCCAAAGTGGATCATTGTGTTCTCTACACTCAATTGAATGACAACTTGGTAGTTACTGCTGTTTTTCTGGTGTGAATTTGGTTTTAGATTATGGTTGTCACTCGTACATAATCAAAATATGTTTTTTACGGAATGGGAACCATGGGCAAAATAGCTGTTCAAGTCAGGAGGAATATTTACATCCGCCAGGCGCCATGGATTATATGTTTAAAATGATGGAGCATATTTTCTCCATCAAGATTTTGCTATCACTTGTATGTTTAATTCTTACCTACTCCTGCTTTAAGTTTCTGGTCTGGATGAACTTGTCCGGTGTCATTTGATCCCGATTTAATGAGTCTGTTTGCGTTTTCATCATCCGGCGGCAGCGATAAGCTGCAAATCCCTGTCGTTCCACACACCCTCTCTCATCTGTGAACTCTGATGTCTGCCTCTTATCACGGCTCGCCTCACAGGTGAAGATTTCACATGCAGACTCATCTCCAAATCCTCCGAGATGGAGCCGCAGATACGGCCGCCGTGTCGCACAGCCGCTCTCGGCGGTGGAAACGGGACTCTGTGGAGAGGAATGTCAATTCCAGTTCAAACATCTGGGCATCAGATTGTTCTTTGCATTCTTTTTGTTTAGGATATTATAGAAATAATGCTGTTGTACATGGTTCTCTCAGTATCAGATCTGTCAATAGCTCTTAAAGTTTGTGTAGTTTAATGCAGTTGAGAGTTGTTGGTTTTGCCAGAGACTAAATTGTATTTTTTTCCTGTAATATTCATATATTTAAGGTAATGCAACATCAAATGCTATAAATTCAAGGTAACAAGTCATGGAGCAAGATTTGTTTGATACATCAGTCATTCACAGTGCTGGGCTAACATATGCACTGTTGTTGATACAGTTCTTCCAATGTTTCATCATCGGACTTGCTCGCATTGATTTGGTAAAATCGACGTCACTGTTACTGTCTTTACAGTGTGTACAATCTCTAAGGACTGAGAAAGCCTCCGGAGCTGAAGTTCAGTTATGGTAATGAGCGTTTACTGTAGCTTCCAACAAGCCCTGTGAGCGGTCGACCAATCACAACAGACTGGGCCATCTGGCCAATCAGAGCAGAGTAGCTCGTGGAAAGTAGGGATTTAGAAAGATGTGGTGATGTGCAATGTATATTATGAGGAAATGAAAGTGTTTTTTGGCCTTTGATGCATGTAAACCTGTTGTAGGAGACTCAGAAACAATATTAGGAACCTTTAAAATAGCATAATAGAGGCACTTTAAAAATGTGACACTTTAAAGAGCAAATACATTACATGTCATTGAACAGAAGCTTTTATTCAAAGTGATTTACAAACGAGGAGCATCACAAGCAGTTTATTATAAGAGGCAACAACATCTGCAGTTGAAGTCACCGACTCTAGACTATAGCCTACTTATTTTTAATGACTTTGACTTCTGAAAAAGTATGCTCTATATAGTATGAATGTGTGTGGTATGAATGTAATCCAGTTGTACTACAGTCACCATACTGTCATTATCATGTGACCTGTCAGTGTCAGTTGTCACTTCACCTCCATTCACAAATCCTCTCCCGTGGCCTCATGGGATAGTAAAGTGTCCATCATATGCACACTTCAGAATCTCACCGGAGGTAGTAGATCATCCAGGTACTTTTTGCCTTCTCCTTTATGAGTACTGTTATACAGTACACATACTCTTTTTTTACCTACTATATAGGGAAGTATGTGATCTTGGATGCAGCAACTGACATTTGAGAACAAACCTAAAAACAAAAAAGCGGCTTTTATATTTGACCCCTAAAAGGGTAGCTTCTATGACCCTCCTTTTTAGAGGTCTCTGTCGGCTTATTTGTTTCGGATGGCAGTGTTCACATTTATTCAGATGAACCGCACTAACAGAGCAATCGCACCAGAGTTCATATTAAATGAACCAAACCTGCCGAGTGTGAACACCCTTTATCTACGTTTATCTGCTCCAGTGAAGCTAGAGAACCAGAAGATACAGTGTAGTGTAACTGTCAGTGTTTGTGTATATATAATTGTTTTGGTTGCATTTAACCTAGAACTTTCCTATTATAGTAAAATACAAATACATTGGCCAGGCTGCTGCCCAATACGTTTTTTTCATTGAGTATTCTGTTTCACTTCGAAGTACTTCAGAAATCCTTCAGGATAGTTGTGAACGGTGTTTAATTTCAGCACAGCGGCGCATATAGTTAAGCAAGAATCTGGAACAAAAGCTACATTGACCCCACTCCGCCACTGAGCAAATGTTGACAGGTTGCATTAAAAATGAAGTGAACGCACGGGGAAAGACATTAAATACTGTAAGTGATATTATGGCAAAGTGTGTGTGTGTGTGTGTGTGTGTGTGTATGTGTGTGAGCTGTTTACTGTACATGTAGCCTATGTGTCATGTCGCTCTTCTTTTGTAGTCAGTTATGTGTATCCAGTCATTTATTGACGTTTATGTTTTCATCATTTTGCGGATGAATTATTGACACATAGAATTTATTTGTGCACAGCACGTCTCAGTTTATAGTACAAACATTTTTTTTCACAATGATGAAAATAATCTTGTGGAAACAGGGCTGAATGAAACAAATTGAATTAAAATGCAATGGAATTTAAAAGCCAATTATACTTTGTAACTGCGGTTTCATAAATAAAAAATTTCAGTATGAATTACGCATGCACATTAGATGATGATAATAATACTCATTAATTCATTTAATGTTGTACTTTAATTCATTCTTAATGTTTATAAATAAATTAACTTTCATTGTATTGATCATAATAAAAGCAGAACTCTCCCAGAATTTTGATGTCAATATTTTTTGCCTAAAATAATGTGCAGAAAATGTGGTGCGACTGTTAATCATTTTGACATTTTGTAATCATTTTGTAGTTTAGGGAATTAGAGAACAAATATGCCATGTTACAGAGAATAAACCCATTTATTATGAACTCTGTTGTGTGGCATGTATAATTCAGGAAATTCATCTACCTGTCATTCAAATTCCATTTTAACGTCCTGTGGAATGTGTCCAATTCAATTCATGAACTGAAAGGAAGCCAATTCTAAAGGGAAAATACTTCGAGAATTGAGTCTTCTCTATTCCACGATCATCTCTCACATGGACGTCCTCAGGCTTTCTAATCTGACTCTGTGAGTAGATAAACAGCTTTCTCTGTGTGTGTGTGTGTGTGTGTGTGTGTGTGTGTGTGTGTGTGTGTGTGTGTGTGTGTGTGTGTGTGTGTGTGTGTGTGTGTGTGTGTGTGTGTGTGTGTGTGTGTGTGTGTGCGTAACCACGTTTACAGGTTTGTCTGTACATACATGAGGGACACATTGATAAAAATGTCCTCACCAATATAGTGAAACTGAACTGTGAGGACATTTAAAGTGGTCCACAATCCTTAAAAGAATCGGCCACATCCTAGAGTTGCCTTCAATCTAATCATGTCAACAGGGTTGTGTGTGTGTTTAGGGATGGGGTTATAGTAAATATGGTCTTAGTATGAAAGCTGTTGCATCTATGAGAGATCCTCACAATAATAGCTTCAGCAAAGGTGACATTTGGAATAATATCTCTACCATATAATGAGTTCAGTGACTGTCAAGCCCCAGAAAGGACAACAAAGCGCAATGAAAGTATCATAACAGTAGTTAGTGTGACTCATGCACTATATTCAAATCAAATATGGCACCAATGGACGTGTCAGGTTTAATTTCTAACTCTTCTTTAATGTACAATTTTGTGTTTGTGCACAAGCTGTGTTCATCAGTTCATCTCCTCACTGACTGGAGCTATCATTTCTTTACACACAAAATCAGTAGATTTTATAATCAATAATACTCTTAATAAATGTAAATAAATTGAATATTGGTTTATTTTCTTTTAAGACTGAAAGGCCTAAGTGGACCATCAAAATAAAGTGAAACCGAACACCCCATAACCGTGGTAAAATCGTTGTAACTTATGGCTTGATTGTGTCTGTGAGGAATTCATTGGATGGTTGTGGTTTGCTATTGGTGGATCTCATGTGAGTGACAGGTTGCCCCGCCCCCGTCATCAGAGAAGAGAAGAGATGCTGCAAGAGGAAGTTATTCTGATTCAAGATTACGAGGCACATAAAATTAATAAAATATAATGATGTGCACTGATGAAGTATAAATAATGCAATATTCTATAAAAAAATATATATATTTGTCCATTTTGATTTCATGGTGACTAAGTATTTGACTTTTTATATAATTACAAAGCTAAACAGGCATTATTTGGGGGGAAAACAAAAGTAATTTAGTTGGCAAAAAAAACTATTTTAATGATTTTGTGGCAAATTAATCTGTGCATTGATTGTAACACATTTGTAAAAGATCATAAAACTTCACATTAGTGTTACATCAATTTAAGAGGGAACTAAATCTGAGTTTAGTGTCTTGTGATCCGATCAACTGTACATCCTCACAGAATATTGCTGCGTTGATAAAACGGAGTGAAATGAAAGAGATTTTCATTGAGATGACTGCTCACTGAGGACCAATTCATGACCATCTGCTCAGGGTGTTTGTTTAATTGGTTCAGGGATTACTTCATTGCTTAACTGGCTGATTATTTCTAAAGGATTCATACTACCCCATGTAAATAATGTTAATAATTAAATACATGTAATCTATTCAAACGCACTGTATTCACATTCCTCAAACGGTCCATTGCTCACATTTCTGCAGTTAATTCAGTCAGAACCACTAAACTCTGTGTGCGTTCACGCCACGTCTTCATTACCGTACACGAGATTCTGACTTGTACCAAGCGTTCACGTCCTTGTAGAACTCGTAATTACAACTTGTAAACTGGGAATTCTCTGAGTGCAACCACATTACCATCTGAAGATTCATTGTGTCATTATAGTTTTGCCATAGAAATGCATAATTCCGGATCCAAGGATGTGAACGTCGCGTGTTGTCATCTCGTAATTACGACATGCTGTGAACGCAGCATTTATACTAAGAAACTTTACAGAAAAATCTAATCTAATCTGAATTGATTCAAATTAATAGACTCAGAATTCAATATGTAACAAACAGTAAGGATAGCATTGGAATATTTGCATGTAAATAATCATATTTACATCTATTTACATGCTGAATTGTGAATTCATACACTGTAAAAAAAATTGGTATAACTTAAAAAAGCAAGTTACCTTGTTGCCTTAAAATTTTGAGTTTGTTGTAATGAAAATTTTGAGTTAATACAATGAAGAGGAATGGTTTAATAAACAGAAACTCAAAATAGTATGTTATCTTCACACATTAGTTATTGAAGTTGATTTGACAAAAGATAAAAAGTTGTGATAACAAATCATGAAAATATTTTTTTTACAGCATGTTATCATAAAGCACAGAATTATAGGTAAAGTCGAAGGTCAGATCACTCATGAGTCATGACTAATGGATATGACTCACATACCCTGAAAGGTTGATCAGTGGCTCTTAAAGGGTTAGTTCACCCAAAAATGCAAATTCATTCATTCATTCATTCATTCATTCATTCATTCATTCATTCATTCATTCATTCATTCATTCATTCAAACAAACCTTTATTTAACCAGGATAAAAAACTCCTTGAGATTAAAAATCTCTTTTACAAGAGTGTCCTGGCAAGTGGCAGCAGCGCGGTTTCAAATATGAGACACTTACAGGTATATACATAGACACACTTTCACTCATCATATTCAAACAACAATGTCATCATAAAAAACCTGGGTCCTAAATCAATTTAAAAACAATGACAGACAGACTGCCTTTCTGCAAGGTCCTTTAAAAGAATCAAGTGAGACCAACCAAAAGATAAACAAGACTTGATTCTAAAGAAAAAACCTAACTTTAATTAATTTTTTTTTTTACAAATCTAACCAAAATTATTACTCACCAACCCCGTAATAATAACCCCATTGTTCCAACCCAGTAATACTGTAGTTCATCTTCAGAACACAAATTAAGATATTTTTATTAAATCTGAGAGCTGTCTCACTCCTCCAAAGGCTTCTATTGTAATTGAAACTTTCCGGCCCAGTTATTAAAGACAGCGTTAAAATAGTCCAAGTGACTACAGTGGCTTTATCAAGCGATGAGAATACATTGTGTGCGCAAAACCCCCCCAAAATAACAACTTTATTCAACTATTCATTTTCTTCTGTGTGGTCCTCGAGTGAGTTCACGTAGTGTGACAGCGCAGCGCTTCTGTGTTGTACATAAGAACGTAGGCTCACTATTGGCCGACGCTGGTCATGTGTGTGATGCGTGTGATTCTGGCCAATAGTGAGCCTGCGTTCTGACGAAGAGCTGCGCTGTCACACTACGTGAACTCACTCGAGGCCCACACAGAAGAAAATGAATAGTTGAATAAAGTCGTTATTTTGGGGGGGTTTGCGCACAAAAAGTATTCTCGTCGCTTGATAATCTTAAGGTTGAGCCGCTGTAGTCACTTGGACTATTTTAAACATTGTTTTTACTAACTTTCTGGGCCGGCAAGTTTCAATTACAATAGAAGCCTATGGAGGAGTGAGACAGCGCTCAGATTTAATCACAAATATCTTAATTTGTGTTCCGAAGATGAAGGAAAGTCTTACACAACATGAGGGAGAGTAATTACTGACAGAATTTAAATTTTTGTGTGAACGAACCCTTTAAAGATCTGTCCTCTGTAGTCATGCTTCAGACGGTCATCTCCTCATTTCTACAGGATCAGATTCGAAGAGATGTTGTTGTGATCCACCATCCTCCTCTTCTCAGACGGGCTGGGAACTGGGTGACGGATTATGCAGCAGGAGTGTAAGGAACATACGAGTGTGTGTGAGAACAGCTGTGTGTGAAGAATAGACTCAGGAATAGCTTCTTCCCACAAGCCATCACTATACTGAACACTCATGGTCACTAACTGTTTCCCACCCGTATACACATACCCATACACACACACACACATTTTTATCTTGTGTGTGTTTTTTTTTATAAAAGTATATTCTTGTTTTGTCTTTTAAACTTATATTTATGTGTACTAGGTGAAATTGCAGCTAAATTTCATTGTTCATTTCTTGGGCAATGACAATAAAAACTTTCTGACTTCTGAAGCAAACATTCACTCACCTCGACAATGACCTTTACAAGAGCCTCTAGTGGACGATGAACACTGTGCATGTGCGCACAATCAATCATTTTCAGTATTAAATAATGACATGTGTAGTTTAGAGTAGTGTAGAGAAAAGACTGTCTGTCCTCTGACCATCACGAGAGCGTTGGCTCATTTTAGCTCAACGTCTTATTTTGATTGGCCAAATGAATGAGTTTTTAGCATGCACTTTTAGATCGCAGCTGCCATAGTGATGAAACAAGCCACAGTTCATCCTCCAATGAGATCGTCCTCTTTTATTTGACTGACACTTGCTGAAGCGAATGACATCAGCGTTGATTCTGTGTGTGTTTATCTGTGGACGCATGCTTTAGATCTGTGTTGGCATTTGCCTGTTATTTCTGACCTTCTGTTAAAAGATTAATTAGCTCTGTCATATCCCGTCTATATGTGAAATGCAAATGTCAGCATGTTCCTTTCAAACTTAAATGTTCTAAACAAATGTCAGTGTCACGATATCTGCATCCCAGCGATAAACTGCTGTGCTGATTAATTTAATTCGATAGAACTTCAAATGTTTTTTTCATTCATTTTCAGAAATATAAACATCACCTACTTGGAACATGGAGACTTTTTAATGCTATACTGTTCAAAAGTTTGGGGTCGGTAAGAAGTCTCTTCTGCTCACCAAGGCTGCATTTATTTGATCAAAAATACAGATATAAAATAAATATTGTCAAATGTTATGTTTTTTGTGTGAATATGTTTAAATGTAATTTATTCCTGTGATCGAAGCTGAATTTTCAGCATCATTACTCCAGTCTTCAGTGTCACATGACCCTCAGAAATCAGTATAATATGCTGATCTGATGCTCAAGAAACTTTTTTGATTATTATCAATATTGAAAATAGTGTTGCTTAAAGGATTAGTTCACTTTTAAAAAAAAACTTTTGCTGATAATTTACTCACCCCCATGTCATCCAAGATGTCCATGTCTTTCTTTCTTCAGTCGAAAAGAAATGAAGGTTTTTGATGAAAACATTTTTCCATATAATGGACGTCAATGGGCCCCAAACGGTTCAAGGTCCAAATGACAGTGTCAGCGCCGCTTCAACGGGCTTTAAACGACACCAGACGATGAATACGGGTCTTATCTAGCGAAACGCTCGGTCATTTCAAAAATAAATAAAAAAGTTTAAGTTTTATAAGCACAAACGCTCGCCTTGCTCTGTTCTGTGATGCGCTTTCGTGACGTCACGTAATGCGCAATTACGTTGAAAAGGTCACGCTTGACGTACCGAGTCAGTGTTTACAAATGTGCGGAAGGAGGATCATATACACATATTCAAATGTCTTTGTGTCAGTTTATCGTTTAAAATGGCCATTTCGTGTGCGTATCCTGGGTGTTGTAATATGAAAATGCCTAAACTAAAATTTTCGTCAGGACAGAAATTTTTTACTTCTCATAGAAGCGTGACCTTCTCAACGTAATTGCGTATTACGTGACGTCACGAACGCGCATCACAGAACAGAGCAAGGCGAGCGTTTGTGCTTATAAAACTTAAACTTTTTTATTTATTTTTGAAATGAGCGATCGTTTCGCTAGATAAGACCCGTATTCATCGTCTGGTGTCGTTTAAAGCCCGTTGAAGCGGCGCTGACACTGTCATCTGGACCTTGAACCGTTTGGGACCCATTGAAGTCCATTATATGGAGAAATGTTTTCATCAAAAACCTTAATTTCTTTCCGACTGAAGAAAGAAAGACACATCTTGGATGACATGGGGATGAGTAAATTATCAGCAAATGTTTTTTTAAAAGTGAACTAATCCTTTAATGTTATTGTGGAAATCAAACAGACACACACACTTGAATCAGTGACTAGCTCTTTTTCAAAACTAGTGGCTAGAATCAATGCCCATCGTGTTTGTCTCTTCAGTAAGAAAACATATGCCAGAAACAGAGTTGTTCTCAGTTGAGTGCAGAGTACTCTCTGTTTAAACACTCAAACGGCACTCTTCAGCACTCACCTTACGTCAAGAGTCCCTCTCTGTACCTCCACACCTGCACGGCAGATCCTCTTCACGCAGATCTGTATGGGTCTCTTGTATAATAGCTGCTATAACATCGGCTTCTGTATATCAGTGGTAGCTTGATGTGGAACTTGGTTGTAGGTTTTGGTATTGTTGTCTTGTTTTCTCTTTGGATATAAGGTCTAGGTTAACATGCAACTTGAACGTGCTGCTACGTGTCATGGTAACTGATTTCGTATATGCTTTATTTCACATTTGCTTTGGTAAAGCGTCAACTCTACACTGTGAAACTTATTTTCTGCTTAGTTCCGGTTACACTTTATTTCTAGGTGTCCGTGTTACAGTGTCATTATACATCTAAGCAATAATAATTTACTACATGTACTTAATATAGAGTTAGTTTAGGATTAGGGTTTGGTTTAGGGTTAGTTGCATGTAATTATGCAAAATGTGTAGTTATCACTACAGTAACAAGTGTAACAAGGACACTGTAAAATAAAGTCTTACCTTTCTTAATTAGATCTAAAACTTGCAAATGCGTCTCCAGTAGTTGTGTGGAACCAGGGTTCAGGGTTATGTTTTCCCGTAAACAACGACAAACTCGCTGCATCATTGAAGAAATCAACTAGTTAGTCACGACTGTTTCCCAAAACCGTACTGTCACAAAATTTGTCATTCCACCACATTGGTTAATGATGTTACACATGGTGGAGTAATAACTTATTTTAATGAATCCGTTTGAGATTGAATTAATGCTAGATTTTTTGGCTTCAAATTACAGACAGGGTATCTGAGGACTTATTCTCATTGTTCTCAGTTATTTTGCTTTATTTCCAGATTCAGTCACAGTCATAGACATGTGCACTCTTCAAAAACGGTGCTTTAAATCTCTTGACAAACTAAAAGACTGAATGGACTCAAGATAAGGATTTATTAAGTCCACATGTCATAAAAAACTAGAAATATGCTTCTAACCACAGGGGTGAGCTGATGTTCCAACCATACAACTTTGCAATGTTGCGAATGTTCGTTAAAACTATGGTTTCGGGAAACACAGACTTGTTGACGCTGATAACGATGGATCTTGCAACCATAGTTGGCTAACAATGATTTTGGGAAACGCACCCCAGATTTCAGCCCAGACAAATGAATGCAGCAACAAATGAAAACAAAAGCAAGAACACATTTGTGATAAAAGGTGTGAGCAGCAGCTTATTTGTCACCTGTGCAGATGGAAAGCACAGTATCACCTAGGGCTGGGCGATAAAACGATAACGATAATTATCGCGATATATTTTTTCTCGATAAAACGATATCAAGAGCTCGATAAATGTTCGATAATGTTTTTGCGCCAAAAGCGGAACGAATCTCATTTGAACCGCGCGCGCCACACGGACCGTTTATCCGCTCGGCTCAAAGTCCAAACGGCAGCGCAGCGCGAGTTCACTAGAGCAGACGCGTTTACTCTGATCGGTCTCGGTCACAAGATCCAGTGAGAAGCGCTTGTATCAGCGAGGAACACAAATGTCTCAGTGATTTAAACCAGTTTAAAGGCAGATGAGACCGCGCTGACGAACAGGAGAAGCACTGTGCGCAACGATACAGTCAGAAGGCTTCTCCGTCTACACATTCCCATCATTTACCACGGATTTAACGTTACTGTAACGTTAGCCTAGTAATATTGTATGCTGTTGTAGTAATATAACTGCACCATTAAATGTGCGTGGGATATATATATATTGAATTGTATAATATTATTAATGTAGACAATGTATCAAAGGACTAATGGAATATGATTACAGTTTTTAATAATGTATTTAGGCTACTGGTTTTCATAAATACCATAGAAACCATAAAGTTACATTTTATCTGTGGTTATCATGATCTAAATGCATAATGCTGGATGACCAATGGTTAATTTTAATAAAACTAAAGAATATTACATTTTACCAAATAAAAATAATGTTGTTACTTTTTTTTAACAGATGTTACTGTTTTTGTTAATGAACATAAATTGTATAAAGTAAATCTGCATCCTAACTCAAGCTAATACTACTGAAATAAAGATATTTATTTTGTTAAGGAAAAATGTCAAATGTTTGAATGTTCCCCTGTTTGGCAAGTGTTTGTCATGATATGTTCTGACAATAAAGAGTAGTTTAAAAACAACGCTCTGGTTTCTACAGCTTTCACTTAGGAGTATAAATCTGTCTTTAAACTTGAAATAAATAAAGATTTGACATTTATCGATAATTATCGATATCGGCTGATATAAAAAAAAAATATCGTGATATTTTTTTTGGGGCCATATCGCCCAGCCCTAGTATCACCTGAGCACCAGATGAAAAGGCCTGAGCAGAATGATTGGATTGCCCTAAAACCAAGAAAATGTCCTCAGAAACTCCACTGGCTCTGTCAGACTCCAGACGCAGACCACAGCCCAGAGATTAGAGAGCTACAGAGGGAAAGCCGGCTGAGAGAGGACCTAAAACCATGTGAGGAGCAGAGCCTGGCCTGGAGAGGGATGAGCGAGCTCCACTTTGGATAAGAGTGAAGAGAGAGAGTAAAGCTGAGTGATCTTCCACCCCGCAGTGCGCAGAGATACGGACACACTCGCTCGCTCACACTGAGCTCGACAACCTGTGGTGCGTCCTGAGATATCCGTACACCCGCTAAACAACCTGATTCCTGCACTGATCAGCAGATGTGTGTAATGGTTATGAACTTTTGTTATGTCTTCTTTAAGGGGGCTTTTACACTGGGCTCGTTTAGTAGTAGTAGTAGTAGTAGTAGTAGTAGTAGTAGTAGTAGCCTTTATTGTCACTTAGTCACAAGTACCAGCGAAATTAGCCATCAACCTGTCCATGCACAAACATACATACAATATGACAATGGGTTTGCTGCGGTCTGAGCGTGATTGTTCCCGGCGTTTATTGTTCCCCAGGTTTACTGTGTGTGTGTCGCATAAGGTGGGCTTCTGCTGCTTGCAAACGGACTCTTTTGAGGAGACAGTGGACACATTTCCAAATGTGTTGCCCTGATTGCACGCGCTATGTTTGAATACACTGCAGGCTCATAATCAGCTAAAGCGCATGAGCAGGTCACTTTACTTCCTAAACGAGTGCGCACCCAAGTTCGTGTTGCTTTTCCCATTCACACGAACCGCAGCACGGTCGGGAGCAACCGAACTCAGACCGCCTCCTCCAGGTCGTCTCGGGTTCGGTACCCCAGTGCGCACCGGGTCCGCATGACAGCGTTCACATTAGCGATTTTTCATGCAAACCGTGCCCCGTTCTGAACTAAACTGCCAGTGTGAAAGCACCCTAGTTTCTGTCATGTCTAGATCAGTTCATTTCCCCTTATTGTGTCTCCTTATTAGTTAACCATTCAGACCTGATTATGTCCTCCCTCATTAGTCCCTTTATAAAGTCTCCCTGTTCTGTTCAGCACCTGGTCGGTGATTGTATATGTTATCCTGTGTGTGCGTGTACTCTTCGTCTTCCTGGATTAAATGGCAATTGTTTGGATTATCTTCGTCTTTGTGAACTCTATTGAATTGACCACACACAGTACCGTGACAATGTGGACCATCCACTCTCCATCTGATTATGCTTTAATTAGATCATATCATATATCAAATCATATATCACATTTCACATCTTATATATCATATACACTATGGGTCGGTTTCCTGTTCAAGGTTTACATTAAGCCCGGACTAGACCATAGTTATATTAGGACTTTTCTGTAGTTTTTACAAACATACCTTACAAAAAAAAAACATTTCTGGTGTGCATCTTGAGACAAAACAATGCAAATTATATATTTTAAGATATGTCAGTGCAAGCTGTTTTAAGTTAAGACAGCTCAAACATGCATTTTAGTCTGGGACTAGACTTAAACCCTGTCCAGGAAACCACCCCTATATTGCCAAAAGTTTTGGGACATCTGCCTTTACATGCACATAAACTTTAAAGACATCCCATTCCTGATCTGTAGGGTTTAATAAATAGAGTATATAGAGAGGGTAATATCTGCCCACCCTTTGCAGCTATAACAGCTTCAACTCTTCTGGGAAGGCTTTCCACAAGGTTTAGGAGTGTGTTTATGGGAATTTTTGGCCATTCTTCTAGAAGCACATTTGTGAGGTCAGGCACTGATGTTGGACGAGAAGGCCTGGCTCGCAGTCTCCGCTCTAATTCATCCCAAAGGTGTTCTATCGGGTTTAGTTCAGGACTCTCTGCAGGCCAGTCAAGTTCCTTCACACCAAACTCGCTCATCCATGTCTTTATGGACCTTGATTTGTGCACTGGTGCGCAGTCATGTTGGAACAGGAACATCCCCAAACTGTTCCCAAAAAGTTAGGAGCATGAAATTGTCCAAAATGTCTTGGTATGCTGAAGTATTAGAAGTTCCTTTCACTGGAACTAAAGGGTCAAGCCCAACCCCTGAAAAACAACTCCACACCATAATCCCCCCTCCACTGAAGTTTACACGTGATGTGTGAAATCATGTTGTTCATGTGATGTTAATGTGAACAACCTTATTTTAAAGTGTCTCTGATCTGTTTATATCATCACCCAAGAAGTGAATAATCTTAAAGGGGAACTATGCAGTTTTTTTTTTTTTTTGGCGTAATTTACCTTAACTGAACAGCTTCAGAGTCATTGGAATGGTTATATCACTTTTTTTCGGGTTGAATGGTGGTCGTCTCGCACCCCCTATCGCCTGTGAGCGGAAAAACCACCCTTGCAACTTTGGGTCGGTGGGCCCAAAGTTGCAGTATCGCGTGATCTCAGGTGTCGCGATGTAACGAATTGCTTTACGGCAAAAAGAAATCTGCTAAAATTCTGTCATTATTGCGCTCCCTCGCGCTGTTCGAACCCGAATGAAGAAGACGTTGTAAAGAATGTCCCGTCGGCTGTGATATCGTTGATCTACTAGCCTCTGGTATCTGAGAGTCGCCACCGAGTTTTTTCAACAGTGTTGTCAAATATCTATTCCGAAGCTGTAGGGGCGCTCTATAGAGAAACCTGCGAGCAAAAAGCGAAACGAAATGTTCGAAAATGCATAGCTATGCTTTAAGTTGGTTCAACAGGTTTTTACAAGCTGTTGTTCAACCAAACGGATAGTTCTGCGTCTAAATCATATTACTGATACTTACCTTGAACAGCGTTAGCACTAGCAGCAAGGTGTGTTTATAGTTGTTTGTGCACATAATCGGGAATAGAAGAAAGTATATTTGAATAACAACAACAACAAAAAATTACACCAGCTTTAAGCACACTGTTTCTAACTTGAACCCATTTCAGATTTGACCCTATGAAGAAGAAGAAAAAAAAACACTGAAAAACAAGAAAGAAATCAATGATCTGTCCCTTCTTGGCCAGAACTATCTGCAATGTGAACCAGATTTTATGCTGAGACTCAAATATACAACACTAGACACTGCTAAACAATAGTAGTTTGCTTTCTGCCAGGCTTCAAATGTGGAATGAAAATATGGAATGTGTAGAACATGGTCAGGATGATGACTGTATACACACACAGGCGAGCACACACACACACACACACGCACGAACACGCACACGCACACGAACACGCACACGCACACACACACGCACACCAACATGTATCTTTGTAGATGTTGTAGAGCTAATATGATGCATTAGTCCAGCAGCGAAATCTCTGCTACGTGGCACGCCAGTGAGAGACACATCAATATATGATTTATGGTCTCATTACTGGCAGCAAATGGGACTTGGAGATGACACACTCTGAAGAGCTGCTGCTCAGATAAACACACGTTAGCAAGGAGATGCTGAAGACAGGTGGCTCTGAAAGAGGAACGAAGGTCATTCTTAATAGATGCTTTGATTTCGGGTTCCTTTGAAAGACCGGACACTTTGAGGGAAACTTAGGATGAAATTAAGTGGGGAAGTTGTTA